>BNST01002824.1:0-43728 GCA_019650275.1 Xylocarpus granatum
CGAAACAACCCCATGGGAACGTCTGAGGCTTGAGGTGCATTGGGCAGTGTGTGTGACAAACCTTTGGGAGCAACTGGTACATTCCTGCAGGTGCAGCAGAGCCGCTGTGCTATTTTAGCAGTGCGTGGGACAAACTTCTTGGTGCGATCGGCACATCCCCGTGGCCACAGCAGAGGCATTGGGTGCATTCGGCAATGCACGAGAGGAACTTTCGGGAGTGACCAAAACATCCTTGTGGTTATAAGAATACATATTCCTTTATTAAGGATGGCAGAAAAATTGCGTTAATGCTTCTTAATTCATAATAGATTCAGAAGGATAAAATTGAATTTGAGAAGAAAAAGAAAGAGAGTTTGTTTGTCAACAAAAGAGTAGGAAAGCAAGCTTTGCTTGATAAAGAGTCAATCTTTATTCTGGTGGTCAAAGAAGCAACTCAAAATAGAGATGTTACTCTATCGACTCAAGTGAAAGCAATTATAAAGGAGTTTGCTGATGTATTTCCAGAAGACATACCAAAAGGGTTACCACCAAATAGAGGAATTGAGCACCAAATAAATCTCATACCAAGGGCAACTCTGCCAAATCGACCAGCCTATAGAAGCAATCCAGAAAAGACTAAAGAGTTGCAAAAGCAAGTTTCTGAGTTGATTGATAAGGGATATGTTAGGGAATCCATGAGTCCTTGTTCCATACTGACTTTATTGGTATCGAAGAAGGATGGAACTATGCGGATGTGTGTGGATAGTAGGGCAATCAATAAGATTACGGTAAAATATCACTATCCTATCCTTAGACTTGATGATATGCTTGACAAGTTAAATGGTGCTGCTATATTTTCTAAAATAGATCTCAAAAGTGGTTATCATCATATTAGGATGAAAGAAGGGGATGAATCAAAAACTGCTTTTAAAACTAAATTTGTATTATATGAATGGATGGTTATGTCATCTGGTTTATCTAATGCACCAAGCACCTTTATGAGATTGATGAATTACGTACTTAGGAACTTTATTGGCGATTTTGTTGTTGTTGTTTATTTTGATGATATTCTGATCTACAATGGAAGTTTAGAAACACATATAATTCATTTGAGAAAAGTGTTTAAAGTACTGAGAGAAGAGAAATGTATAGCAATATAAAGAAATGCCGTTTTTGCCAAGACCGTGTAGTTTTTCTTGGTTATGTGGTGTCAAAGCATGGTGTTGGAGTTAATGAAGAAAAGGTAAAGGCTATTAAAGATTGGCCTATTTCAAGTAGTGTTGCTGAAGAGAGAAGTTTCCATGGGTTGGCTTCTTTTTATCGAAGGTCTGTGAAGAATTTTAGTACTTTACTTGCTCCTATTCCCAAAATTATTAAGAAAGAAAGGGCTTTTGAATGGAATAATGATGCACAAAGGAGTTTTGAGTTGATTAAGGAGAAGTTAACAGCTGCACCAATTTTAGCATTACCTGATTTCACCAAAACTTTTGAATTGGAGTGTGATGCATCTGGTATGGGAATTGGGGCTGTTCTTATGCAAGAGGGGCGTCCATTAGCATACTTTAGTCAAAAGTTGAGTGGGGCACAATTAAACTACTTAACCTATAACAAAGAGTTTTTTGCTTTAATTAGAGTTTTAGAGCCTTGGCAACATTATTTTCTACCCAAGGAGTTTGTTATTCACACTGATCATGAGTCCTTGAAGCATTTAAAGGGGCAAAGCAAGCTGAATAGAAGGCATGCCAAATGGGTGGAATTCTTAGAGTCTTTTCCTTACGTGATCAAGTACAAGAAAGGAAATGTGAACATTGTGGTTGATGCACTATCTCGGAGGTACTCTTTAATTTCCATGTTAAATGTTAAACTAATGGGTTTTAAGATGCTTGTAGATCAGTATAAAAATGACCCAAAGTTTGCATCAATATATAAGGAGTGCAAGAAAGGAGCCATGCAAGGATTCTATTGACATGATGACTATCTGTTCAAGCAAGGTAGACTGTGCATCCCAAATTGTTCAATCCGTGAGCACTTAGTGAGGGAAACTCATGGTGGAGGTTTAGCTGGTCATTTTGGAGAAAAGAAGACATTAGAGGCACTCAAGGAACACTTTTATTGGCCAACCATGATCAAAGATGTTAAAAGAGTCATAGAAAAATGTGTGATATGTAAGAAAGCCAAGAGCAAGAAGATGTCACAAGGGTTATACATGCCATTGCCTGTACTAGACCAACTGTGGGAAGATTTAAGCATGGATTTTGTTCTTGGTTTGCCTAGAACACAGAGGGGAAAGGATTCAGTTATGGTAGTTGTTGACAGGTTTTCCAAGATGTCTCATTTTATTCCGTGCCACAAGACAAATGATGCTCAACATATTGCTGATTTATTTTTCAAGGAGATTGTTCGATTGCATGGGATTCCCAAAAGTATTGTTTCAGACTGTGATGTCAAATTCTTAAGTTACTTTTGGAAGACTTTATGGAAAAGACTTGGAACAAAACTACTCTTTAGCACAACATGTCATCCTCAAACTGATGGACAAACTGAAGTGGTAAATTGAACCTTTTCTTCTTTACTTCATACTGTTGTCAACAAAGAATTTGAAGAATTGGGATGACTGTTTATCATATGTTGAGTTTGCTTATAATAGAAGTGTGCACAGTGGAACGAAGCATTCTCCATTTGAGATAGTTTATAGATTCAATCCTACAACTCCTCTTGATTTGTTACCACTGCCTATTGAAGAGAGAATTTGCTTTGATGGAAACAAAAAGGCTGAGTTTGTTAAATCTCTACATGAGAGTGTGAAGAAACAAATTGAAAAGAAAAATGAAGAATACGCACGATTAGCAAACAAAAGGAGAACAAGAATTCAATTTGCACTAGGAGATTTAGTTTGGATTCACCTACGCAAGGAAAGGTTTCCAACACAAAGAAAATCAAAACTAATGCCAAGGGCTGATGGTCCTTTTAGAGTTGTTGACAAGGTGAATGATAATGCTTATAAGATTGAATTACCCAAAGATTATAATGTTTCTACTACATTCAATGTCAGGGACCTTTCTCCTTACTTAGAAGATGATTTCAAAAACACCGAGGAGAAGGATTTGAGGGCAAATCTAATTCAACAAGGGGAAGATGATGTGCTCAATCATGGAAATGAAGTTGCTGCCATCCAAGAAAGATTAATCCTCATTGACAAAGGACATCCATGCCAAGGAGAATTCCAGCAACAGCAGGAAATGTCACTAGGCAAGGAGTTTGAGATCAAGTAGGGTTTTACAAGTAAGATTTTAAGTAGGATTAGGAACCCAATATATTAGGCTTATCCTCATAGAAATCTAGATGACTTAGTAGTCCTTATTTACTTAAAGAATTCTTATCATAGATGAATCAGGCCTTTTAGTATAAGTTAGACATGGAAAGGCTGTCATCACTGTAAATACAACATTATTGCTTGTAATTAAACAGTTTTGATGAATAAGTGAAATTTTGCTTAATTGCTTCCAAATTCTTATCTAAACAAATTCTTTATTTAGTGGCGAATTATCTATCAATTCTTATCACTCTTCCTTCTTTCTATCTTAGAGTGTGGCGAATCAACCTAGTAATCTTGTTTGTGGTGATTTGATCTTGTCAAACTTGATTAACTAGTTTTAATTTCTTTATTTTGATTCTTGATATTGATTAAAATTCCTTTTTCTCCTCTTCTTAAACTTTTCATAAGCTATCCCTATCATATTCCCACTTCAAATTCATACATAACCCTTCAGCTTCCTTAAAACACCTCTACAGACCCTTGGAGTCAAGCTATGGCGACCTTAACTTCTTGGCAGGAAATTCCTGATCCTTACAGATCAACAACCCTTGAGAAGCCTCATGGAGCAGAAAATTACCACACCGAAGCAGCAAAAGTTCCTTGTCAAGTTGCTGGGATACGAGTATGAAATAATCTACAGACTTGACAAGGAAAACAAGGTGGCAAATGCATTGTCCAAAAGTAATGGAGGTCAATCGCTGTGGACAGCATGTAGCCCAATGACGCATGCCTCACTGCCATTAGTGGAGTGGAGTGGAATGTATGGATAGAAATCAATGAGGCAATAGAGATTGACCCTTAAAGCCAAGAGCTCACAAAAAAGATCAAGAATTTTGTCCCCAAGGTTAGTAAATTCACCCTTAAGAATGGATATATTTGGCACAACCAGCAGGTGTATGTACCAAACACACTAGGACTGAGAGGGAAGATCTTGAATCACTTCCACAACTCACGGGATGGAGGACATTTGGGATGGTTCCATATTTACATTAGGATCAAATTATTCTTTTGATGGGAAAGACTTAAGACTAAGATCAAAAAGCTGGTCTAGGAATTTGATGTTTGTCAACGCACCAAACCAGAAGGTAGCAAGACCAAGGGGTTATTATAGCGTTTGCCAGTACCAAAATAGGTTTAGGAAGACTTAACAATGGACTTCATCACAGGAATGCCCAATAGCAAGGGTTACATGCTGATATTAACTGTAGTGGATAGACTCAGCAAGAGTGCACACTTTGTGCCACTCAAGCAACCCTACACGGCAAAAGAAGTAGCCCAAGAGTTCATCAAAAATGTGGTAAGGCTTTATGGCATACCGCAGACAATGCTGTTCGATAGAGATACTGTCTTTATGAGCAAATTCTGGAAAGAGCTCTTCACACAGCTCGGTAGTAACTTGGTCGCCTCATTTCCCTTTCATCCACAAACAGATGGACAAAGTAAGGTAACCAATCAAACTCTGGAGCAATACATAAGATGTTTTTGCCATGATCATCAAAAAAATTGGGAGGAGTACATACCATGGGGAATAGCAGCATACTCTCATATCAAGCAGTATATGGAAGAATGCCCCCAAGAATGTCAAGTTATACCATGGGGAACAGCAGAATACATAAAGTGGATATCACACTCCAATCAGGAGAAAAGGTCTTGAAGAAACTCAGGCATGAGCTTGAGAAACTAAGGGACTGAATGAAGAAACAAGCCAATAAAGGGAGGAAGGAAGTGGAATTTAAGGTAGGTGACCATGTCTATCTTAAGATCCACCCTAAGAAGAAAATAAAGGCTGGAAAGCCAACTACAACAAAGTTGGCTAGGAAGTACTTTGGACCATACGAGGTAGTTGAGTGAATTGGAGCAGTAATGTTTCCCTAATATCCACCTTAAGGACAAGGTGAGTCTTTAAGAAAGGGGGATTGTTAAGGACCTCAGGAGGCAAAGGGAGTGTAAGCGAATGGGCGTAAGGCGCCAAGCAGAAAGAAAGGAAAAAACAGGCCAGAATGTTCGTGCAACAAGCTGCACGTAGCATGCAGTGAAGCACGGCCAGGTTCTGAATCAGTCCTAACTAACTAGAGAAATCCAAGCCAAGAAGAATGCCTGCATTGGCAGGACATGCATGAAGCAATCCGAGCAGGAGAAGGAGTTTGACGACATTGACAGCATGAAAAACTCCAGCAGCAGCAGGATGTCATGGCAGGTTTGACTTCAGCAAGATATTCACGTCAAGGAGGAATCTTCGAATGGAAGGACATGCCATATGGAAGTCCTAATCCTAGAAGAAAATGGCAAGAAGAAGTTCAGTAGCTGTAGGTGAGGAGATAAGATAAAGATAGAAAACTTAGTCAAAGTTGGAATTCTAGTCTAAGTAGGAATTCAATAAAGACCAGGAATCCTAGTAGGATTAGGAAACGGTGGGAAAAGGTCTATCTTGATAATGTTTTAGTGGACTTAGAATACCTTGTTAACTTAGGAAAACATATCCTAAGTGGATAAGGAACCTAAGTACCAGTTGAATTAGGATAAGGCTGTCCAATACTATAAATACAGCCCATTATTTTTGAGCAAGGACATATGCTCCGAATTTTGTATATTTCTCATTCATTAATCAAGAGTCAAGGTTAGCATTCTTGCTTCCATTCTTATTTATATTTCGGTTATCTTTTAAGAGTTGTCTTGAGATAACTTGGGCTTAAGACAAGGTTAAGAGTTGTGTTCCTCGCTTAAGAGCTTAGGTTGAAGTTAAGAGTTGTCTTCTTCAACCAAGGCAAGTTGTGATAGGTTTAAGAGTTTTCTTGCCTATCCATCATATTCTTTATGTATTAGTTACTCCCGAAGGATAACTTAGGGGACATAAATCTAAGAAAAGAACTCAAGAATCAAACGGGACACCAAGTTTAGGAAAGTTTTTAGTAGGCGTGTTGACCCCTAAGGTGTAGAAAAGTTGGGGAAAAAAATTAGGACCCCAACACAAATGTGTCCGACACTGCTGCTGTGCCCATTGGGATGTTTAGGTCGCTCCCAGTAGTTCGCCTCGAGCATTGCTGATTGTGTCCAACACCTCTGCCAAGCCCGCCGGCATTTTCCAGTAGCTCCTAGAACTTCTTCCCGCACACTGCTGAATGTGTCCAACACCTGTGCCAAGCTCGCAGGTATTTTCTTGTCGCTCCCAGAACTTTGTCCCATGCACTTTCAAACACACCAAGCGTTGCTGCTATGCCCACGGGGATGTTCTGGTCACTTTTAGAAGTTCGTCCCACACACTATCGAATGCGCCGGAAGCCTCTACCACGCCTAGTGAGATGTTCCAGTAGCACCCAGAAGTTTGTCCAGCGCACTGCCAAATGTGCCCGATGCCTCTGCCGTGCCAGCGAGGATGTTCCAGTCGATCCTGGAAGTTCAACCCATGCACTGCCACATTCGCCTGACGCTGCTGCCACACCTGTAGGGATGTTCCAGTCGCTCCCCGAAGTTCGTTGCACGCACTGCTGAATGGGCCCGGCGCCTCTACTGCACCCGCGGGGATGTTTCGGTCTCTCCCGGAAGTTCAATCCATGCACTGCCCAACATGCGTGAAGCTCGAAGGGATGTTCCGAATGCTCCTGGAAGTTCGTCTTGAGCACTGCCAAACATGTCCGATGCCTCTCCCGAGCCTGCAGTAATTTTTTGGTCACTCCCAAAAGTTCATCCTGCACATTGCCCAATGTGCCAAAAGCTTGTGCAGTGCCTAGGGGGATGTTCCGGTAGTTCTTGGAAGTTCATCCTGCACACTGCCAAACGCACCCAATGCCTCTGCCATGCTTGAGAGGATGTTTCAGTAGTTCCTGGAAGTTCATCCCATACACTGCCGAATGTGCCTGACACCTTAGCTGCACCCAATGCGATGTTTG
The DNA here is from genome assembly GCA_019650275.1 of Xylocarpus granatum. Lineage (NCBI taxonomy): Eukaryota > Viridiplantae > Streptophyta > Magnoliopsida > Sapindales > Meliaceae > Xylocarpus > Xylocarpus granatum. Next base: position 7,183 of record BNST01002824.1, read on the forward strand.
GGTTGCTCCTGCAAGTTCATCCCACACATTGCCGAAGGCACCCAACGCCGCTGCCATTCATGCAGGGATGTTCCGGTCGCTCCCAGAAGTTCATCTCGTGCACTGCCAAACGTGCCAGCACCTCTGCCATGCCTGCTGGGATGATCCGGTCATTCCTCGAAGTCATTGTGTGCACTGCTGTACGCGCCTGATGCCTCAATGGCGATCGCAAGGATGTTCCAGTCACTCCTGGAAGTTCATCCTGTGATCTGCTGAACGTGTCTTATGCCCCTGCTGTGCCTGCAGGGATCTTTCAGTCGCCCATGGAAGTTCGTCCCATGCTCGGCCGAATGCGTCTGATGCATCTGCCGAGCCTGTGGCAATTTTCCGGCTTCATCCCGCGCACTGTCCAATGAGTTCAAAGCCTCTGCCGTGCCCGCGGGCATGTTCTGGTTGCTCATGGAAGTTCATCCTGTGCACTGCCAAACGCGCCTGCAGGGATGTTTGAGTCGCTCCAGGATGTTCATCCTGTGCATTGCCCAACATGCCTGAAGCTTGTGCCGCACCTGCTGTGATGTTCAGGTCGCTCCCAGAAGTTTGCTCTATCCGCTGCTGAATGTGTCCAATGCCTTTGCTGTGCACAAGGGAATGTTCCGGCCGCTGCTGGAAGTTTATCCCGTAACTTCCAAACACACCTAACACTGCTGCCACGATGGATTTTCCAGTCACTCCCGGAAGTTGGTCCCATGCACTACCCAATGCACCCAAAGCTCTGCCGTGCCAGCGGGGATGTTCCGGTCGCTCCCAGAAGCTCATCTTGTTCACTGCCGAATGCGTCTGCACCACTGCCGCTCACATGGGGATGTTCAGGTCGCTCTCGGAAGTTTGTTCTGTGCACTGCCGAACTGGCCCGATGCCTCTACCATGCCCACCGTGATTTTCTGGTTACTTCCAGAAGTTTGTCTAGTGTCTTGCAGAATATGTCCAATGTCACTACCATGCATGTGTGAATGTTCCAGTCACTCCTCGAAGTTCATTCCACACACTGCCAAACACAAATGATGCCTTTGCCACGCCTCCAGGATGTATTGGTCGCTCCCAGAAGTTTGTCCCGCACACTGCCAAACTGTTGAGAATCTAAGTATGCAGGAAAGGCAATGGGCAGAAAATGGGGTGGCAACGGAGAGTATGGGCCAAAAAATGTGCACAACAAGCATGGCAACAGCAAGTGTGCAGCGCAGCAGTGAGGCCAGACTAGTATTTGACTTAATCCTAATCAATGAAGGACATTCACGCTAACAGAAGTTCTAGTAAAAAAAGGATATTTGCATTAAGAAGAACTCCAGCAGCAGCAGGATGTCCATATCAAGAAGAGTTCCAGCAATAGGAGGACATCTATGCCAAGCAGAGTTTTAGCAGCAGCAAGACATCCATGGCAAGGAGAATTCTATCAACAGCAGGACAAGCATGATGAGTTCAAGTAGAAACGGGTACAAGCATGATGAGTTAGTAAATTCACCTTTAAGAATGGATATATTTGGCACAACCAGCAGGTGTATGTACCAAACATAACGGGACTAAGAGGGAAGATCTTGAATCACTTCCACGACTCACGGGATGGAGGACATTTAGGATGGTTCCATACTCACATGTGGATCAAGCTATTCTTTTGGTTGGAAGGATTGAAGGCAGAAGTCAAGAAGAAAGACAGCAATTGTGACATTTACCCATGGATAAAACCAGAAGATTGCAAGACCAAGGGATTGCTACAACCTTTGCCATTACCCGTACAAGTTTGGAAAGACTATAATGACATCCAGCAGCAGTTTTCCAACTTTCACCTTGAAGAGAAGGTGAGTCTTCAAGAAAGGAGGATTGTTGAGAACCTAAGTATGTAGGAAAGGAAATAGGCAGAAAATGGGGTGGCAAAAGAGAGCATGGCCCAGAAAATGTGCACAACAAGCATGGCAACAGCAAGTGTGCTGTGCAGCAGTGAGGCCCAGCCCGTATTTGACTTAATCCTAATCAATGAAGGACATTCATGCCAACAGGAGTTCCAGCAGAAGAAGGATTCGCATCAAAAAGAACTTCAGAAGCATCAGGACGTCCATGTCAAGAAGAGTTCCAGCAATAGGAGGACATCTACGCCAAGCAGAGTTCTAGCAGCAGCAAGACATCCATGCCAAGGAGAATTCTATCAGCAGCAAGACATGCATGATGAGTTCCAGTAGAAACGGGATACTCACAGCCAAGTAGAATTTTAAGGGCAGAAGGATTTTTATTGAGAGTCCTAGTCCTAGAAGAATAAGCCAAGAGGAAGTCCGGCCGCTGTAGAATACAATATAAGGTAGGAATTCCAATCTAGGTAGATAATCAAGAAAAACCAAGAATCCTTGTAGGATTAGGATACTTTTGGATAAGGTCAATCTTGATAAGGTTCTAGTTGTCTTAGGAAACCCTATCAAATTAGGAAAACTTATCTTAAGTGGATAAGGAACTCAAGTACTAGTTAAATTAGGAAAAGACTATCCAATACTATAAATACAGCCCGTTATTTGTTAGCAAAATATATACTCCGATTTTGTAAGTTTTCATTCATTAATCAAGAATCAAGCTTTAGCATTCTTGCTTATATTCTTGTTTATATTTTAGTTTTCTTTAAGAGTTGTCTTGAGATAACTTGGGCTTAAGACAAGGTGAAGAGTTGTCTTCCTTGCTTAAGAGCTTATGTTGAAGTCAAGAGTTGTCTTCTTCAACCAAGGCAAGTTGTGATAGGTTTAAGAGTTGTTTTGCCTATCCAACATATCTTTTTATCATTAGTTAATCATAAAGGACAACTTAGGGGACAAGAATCAAAGAAAAGAACTCAAGATTCAAACGGGACAGCAAGTTAGAAGAGGTTTTAGAAGTCGTGATAACCCCTAAGGTGTAGAAAAATTTGAACAAGAATTTGGGACCCCAACACGAACATGCCCGCGGGGCTGCTCTGGTCTCTCCCAGAAGTTCATCCTGCACATTGCCAAATGCACCCAAAGCCTTTGTCGCGCCCGCAGGGATGTTTAGGTCGCTCTTGGAAGTTTGTTCAGAGTATTACCAAATGAGTCTGATGCCTCAGACGAGCCCGTAGGGATTTTTTGGTCGTTCCTGGAAGTTCATCCTGCACATTGTTGAACGAGGCCAACGCCGCTACCATGCACATGGAAATGATCTGGTTGCTCCCAAAAGTCTGTCCCACACACTTTCGAACATGTCCGATGCTGCTACAGTACCTGTGTGGATGTTTCAGTCATTCCCAAAAGTTCACCCTGCACACGGTGAAACATGCCCAAAGCCTCTACCACGCCCGTGGAGATGTTCGGGTCACTCTAGGAAGTTTGTCTAGTACATTGTTGAACACGCCCAACACCTCTTCCACGGCTTCAGGAATGTTCGGGTCGCTCCCTGAAGTTTGTCCCACGTACTGCCCCATGTGCCTGAAGCCTCATCTGTGCTTGAGGCCTCATCCATGCCCGTCAGGATTTTCCAGTCACTCCCTAAAATATGTCTTGAGCATTGCTGAACCTGGCCACCGCCGCTGTCACGCTACGGGGATGGTCCGTTCACTCCTGGAAGTTCACCCCATGCACTGCCAAATGTGTCCGACACCTGCTGCAGCACCCGCAGTGATTTTCAGGTCACTCTCAGAAGTTCATCCTACACATTGTTGAATGCCCCTGATGCCTCTGCCGCCCCCGCAGGCATGTTTTGGTCACTCCAAAAAGTTCATCCCCCACACTGCTGAACACGCCGAATGCTTTTGACACACCTGCAAAGATGTTTCGATCACCCGCAGAAGTTCATCCCATGCTCTGCCAAACGCGCCGAAGCCTCTGCTACGCCCGTGGTAAAGTTCTGTTTGCACCTGGAAGTTCATCCTGTGCACTACCCAACGTGTCCAACTCCGTTGCCGCACCCATGGGGATGTTCGGGTAGCTCCCAGAAGTTTGTCCCGGACACTGCTAAACATACCCAAAGCCTCTGGTACTCCCGTGGGAATGTTTCGGTCACTCTCGGAAGTGTGTCCCAAGCAATACCAAACACATCCATCGCCTCTATCGTGCCAGCAGGGATGTTCCAATTGCTCCAAGAAGTTCATCCCGAGCACTGCCCAACTCGTCCGATGCCTCTGCTGAGCTCACCAGAATTTTTCGATAGCTCCCAAAAGTTCATTCACGAGCACTGCCGAATGCGTCCAATGCCTATGCCAAGCCCTCAGGGGATTTTTCAATCGCTTCCGGATATTTGCCCAGCACATTACCCAACGTGCTTAATGTCACTGCCATGCCAGCAGGGACGATCTGGTTGCTCCCGAAAGTTCGCCCTGCACACTGCCCAACAGGCTTGCCGCCTTTACCGATCCTGCGGGGATTTTTTGGTATCTCCCAAAGTTCATCCCACACAATGCCCAACATGCCTAAAGCCTCTGTTGTATTCCATAGGGATGTTCCAATTGCCCCCAAAAATTCATCCCACGCACTGCCAAATGCACCCGACAATGCTGTCACACCGACAGGGATGTTTGGGTCGCTCCCGGAAGTTCACCCCGTGTATTACCAAACGCACCTGATGCCTCTTGCACGCCTATGGGAATATTTGGGTTGCTGCCTAAAGTTTGCCCCGTGCACTGTCTAACGTGCTTGAAGCCTCATCTGTGCCCACGGGGATTTTCCAGTCGCTCCTTAAAATAGGTCTCACACACTGCCAAACTGTTGAGAACCTAAGTATGCAGGAACGGCTGTGGGCAGAAAATGGGGACAGCAAAGGAGAGCATGGGCCAGAAAATGTGCACAGCAAGCAAATGTTTAGAAGGCTCCAATCGAAGGTCACATGGCACCAAGTGCACGAAGATGATTCAGACTAGGAGCAGGTTCCCTTTCAAGAAGGGAGGAGAAGGTGCATGAGTTTGGGAAGCAGGAGGGAGACTTCACCAAACAAACACGCACCCCATGATCACTACAATGATTGTAACAACAATGAGGAAGTGTTGGACAGAAGGCTCGCATCATGGCAACCAAGAAGGGTGCAGAATCACCATGAGGCAGAACCATGGTGCACCACAAGGAGGGAGGATTGGCACTATGATAGCCCAAGCCATTACACATGGCCAAAGGTAAAAATTGAGTTCCCTACCTTTGAGAAGGTAGATCCAACTGAATAGATCTCTAAGGCCCAATTTTATTTTGAGAAACAAAGTGTTGAGAGAGGTGAAAGGGTTAATTTTACATCCTATCACCTATGTGGGAGAGCCAATCAATGGTGGTGTTGGCTTAAGGCCAACTATGGTTGAGAAGGTAGAAGGATTGGCTGGACAAGGGTTCATGCAGGAGTTTGTAAACAGATTTGGCCCGTCTAGCATGACAAACTATGAGGGACAGCTTGCCAAGATTAGGAAAGAGGGATCTCTAGAGAGTTACCTTGAAGAATTTGAGAGGTTGGCCAAATTGGTAGGACATTTTTCTAGATGACCTTGTACCTTGGTTGAGCCAAGAAGTGAAAGATGAGGGATTCAAACTCTTTCACTTAGTGCATTCGGTTGGCAAGACTCATCAACGATGGGAGAAGCATCACCTGCAGCACAACCAAGGTCATCAAATCCTCGGACAAACCAGGTAAGGCATCCTCATCAAGCGAGGTAGCACCCTCAAAGACCAAAGATCCTTTCAAGCTATCAACTGACAAAATCAACAAAAGAATCAAGAAAGGCCTATGCTTTAGGTGCAACGATAAGTGGCAAGTTTGGCCACAAGTGGAACAAAGGGCTGTTCAACATCATTGAAGTGGTAAGTGATAAAGAACATGAGGAAAGCAGTGAGGAAGATCAAGAAAGCCACATGGAAAGCAAGGAGGAAGCTGGGGCAGTACACTCCTTGGATCATGCGGAAGAAGGCGAAATCAACTTGCATGCAGTAGGGGCAACCACCAAGCCTACTGCCATGAGGTTGTTCACAACCATTAGTGGGAAGAACATTTTGGTATCGATAGATAGTAGAGCTACCCATAACTTCAGCTAAGTCCAAAGAAGATTGCACCCTTTGAGGTTCAATAACGGTGCCATAGCAAAACCATTGATGGATTTGCTAAAGAAGGACAGATTCCTATGGATGGAAAAGAGCCTTCAAGTTGTTGAAGTAACTTTATTATTGAATAATAACTTTAAATTTTAGAACATATGTTCTTGGCTGCAAATAATGGGCTGTATTTATAGTTTTGGACAGCCTTCTCCTAATTTAACTAGTACTTGTGTTCCTTATCCACTCAGGACAACTTTTCCTAAGTCAATAGGGTTTGCTAAGACAACTAGAATGTTATCAAGATTGACCTTATCCAAATGTATCCTAATCCTACTAGGATTCTTGGTCATTCTTGATTGTAGAACTCTACCTAAACTAGGACTTTCTCTTGGCTTATCCTTCTAGGACTAGGACTCTCAATATGTACCCTTCTGTCCTTAGAATTCTCCTTGCCATGACTATCCCATTGCTTCTGGAATTCATCATGTGCGTCCTGCTGCTGCTGGAACTCTTCTTGTCTTGGACGTCCTTCCTTAGCTAAACTTCCTCCATGCATGTCCTGCTGTGGCTGGAGTCCTTCTCGGCTTAGATGTCCTTGTTTAATTCGGACAAGGTCAGATTCTGGCCAGGATTCACTGCTGTGCTAGATACTTGCTATTTCCATGTTTGTTGTGCACATTTTCTGGCCCATGCTCTCCTTTGCTGCCCCATTTTCTGACCATTGCCTTTCCTGCATACTTAGGTTCTCAACACGAACGCACCCGACGCCACTACCATGCCTATAGGGATGCTCTGGTGACTCCCGAAAGTTCCTTCCATGCACGTCTGACCGCACTTGACACCTCTGCTGCACCCGTGTGGATGTTTTGGTCGCTTCCGGAAGTTCATCCTGCTAACCTCTGAACGCACCCAGCACCTATGCCACACCTGTGGGGATGTTCCACTCACACCCAGAAGTTTGTCTTGAGCACTGCTGAATGCGTACGATGCCTCTGCCGAGCCTGCAGGGATTTTTTGGTCGCTCTCAAAATTTCATCCCACACACTGCTGAACATTCCCTACAACTCTAGCACACCCATGGGGATGTTCCACTCACACTCGAAAAATTCATCGTCGCTGTGCCCAATGCACCTGAAGCCTCTCCTGTGCCTGCAGGGATGTTTCGGTCACTCCCGGAAGTTCATCCCACTCATTGCCAAACATGTCCGATGCTGCTGCCACACCCATGGAGATGTTATGGTTGCTCCTGGAAGTTCATACCATGCACTGCCAAATGCACCCGACATATCTGGTGCACCCATAGGGATGTTCTGGTTGCTCCTAGAAGTTTGTGCCATGCATTGCCCAATGCGGGGATTCTGTGATCACTCCTGGAAGTTCATCCCACGCACTGTCGAACACACCCGATGCCTCCGCCGTGGCTGGGGGATGCTTTGGTCGCTCCTGACTGTTCATCCTACATACTGCCAAATGTACCTGACGCATCTGCCATGCCTGCAAGAATGTTCCGGTCCCCCTAGGATGTTCATCCCTCCACTGCCAAACATGTCCAACACCGTTACTGCACTCACTAGGATGTTCCGGTCGCTCCTAGAAGTTCATCTCAAGTACTGCCGAATGATCCGACTCATCTGCTGAGCCCGCGGGATTTTGTAGTCACCCCCAGAAGTTCATCCCGTGCACTGCCCAATGATCCCGAAACCTCTTCCGTGCTCGAGGTGATGTTCTAGTTGGTCCCGGAAGTTCATCCCACACTGCCTGATGCCTCTGCCGCTTCCTTAGGGATATTCCAGTCGCTCTCAGAAGTTCATCCCATGCACTGCCCAATGCGCCCACAGCCTCTGCCGTGCCTGCAGATATGTTCCAGTCGCGCCCAGAAATTCTTCCCATGCATTGCTGAATGTGTTCGACGCTATTGCCAAGCCTGCAGAGATGCTCTAGTCACTCATGGAAGTTTGTCCTGAACACTGCCAAATGTGCCTGACTCCTCTGCCATGCCGGCAGAGATGTTTTGGTAGCTCTAGAAAGTTCATGTCGCGCACAGCCAAACATGCTAGATGCTGCTGCTCTGCCCATGAGGATGTTTTGGTCACTCCCAAAAGTTCGTTCCGCGCACTGCCGAATGCACCCAATGCCTCTGCCATGCCTGCAGCTATGTTCCGATTGCTCCCAAAAGTTTGTCCCACACACTGGCGAACACACACACACCGCTGCCATGCCTGCCAAGATGTTCCTATTGCTCTTGGAAGTTTGTCCTGTGCACTGCAGAACGCGGCTGATGCCACTGCTGCACCGGGGGGGATGTTCCGGTTGCTCCCAGAAGTTATTTCCAAGCACGACCGAATGTGGCTGACATCGTTACCGCAACCACAGGAATGTTCCAGTCGCTACTGAAAGCGCCAAATGCCACTGCAGTGCCCACGAGATTGTTCCAATTGCTCCCCGAAGTTTGTCCTGCACACTGCCGAACAGTTGAGGACCTTAGGGGGCAAAGGGAGCGTGAGAGAATGCACACAAGGTGCCAGGCAGCAAGAGAGGCAGTAACAGACCAGCAAGTGCGCTAAACAAGCATGCATGCAACAAGCAGTAAAGCACGGCCAGGTTACTCAGTCCTAATTGATTACAGAAAGCCAAGCCAAGAAGAAGGCCAGCATTGGCAGGACACGCATGAAGCGATCTGAGCAAGAGAAGGAGAGTGACAGCATGAAGAACTCCAACAGCAGCAAGACGTCTTGGCAAGTTTACTGCATCAAGATGACCAAACCAAAGAGAAGTCTTGTATAGGAAGGATGCCACAGTATAAGTCTAATCCAAGAAGGAAACGACAAGAAGAAGTCAGCAGCTGTAGGAGAGAAGATAAGATAAGGACAGAAGGACTTAGTCAAAGCAGGAAATCTAGTCTTAGTAGGAATTCAAGAAAGACCAAGAATCCTAGTAGGATTAGGAAACAATGGGATAAGGTTTATCTTGATAATGTTTTAGTTGACTTAGAAAAGCTTGTTAAATTAGGAAAACATATCCTAAGTCGATAAGGAACGTAAGTACTAGTTAGATTAAGATAAGGGTGTCTTAGGACATAAATACAGCCTATTATTTGTGAGGAGGACATATTCTCTGAATTTTATTGTATTCTCATTCAATAATCAAGAATCACGGTAAGCATTCTTGCTTACTTTCTTGTTTATATTTTTGGCTATCTTTTAAGAGTTGGCTTGAGATAACTTGGGCTTAAGACAAGGTTAAGTGTTGTCTTCCTTTCTTCTTCAACCAAGGCAAGTTGTGATAGGTTTAAGAGTTGCCTTACCTATCCAACCATTCCTTATATATATTAGTTAACCTGAAGGACAGCTTAGGGGACGCAAATATAAGAAAAGAAGTCAAGAATCAAGCTGGACAGCAAGTTAGGAAGGATTCCAGTAGGCGTGCTGACCCCTAAGGTGTAGAAAAGTTGGGGAAAAAATTGGGACCCCAACAAATTGGTGCTTTCGTTGAGAAGTCAGCATGACCACCAGTTGAGAAGTAGCACGATCACCCCAACAAATTAGTGCTATAGAGTAGACATCAACATAGACACCAACCAATTGTAGAGCATCACGGTTACCATGTCATCAAGGCAGCATTCAATGTCACCACAACAATGAACCAAGGAGGACTTTGGAAGAATTCTGACCTTAAAGAAGAACCAACGCTTATTTAACGACCAGGTAAGTGATATAAAACAGCAGCTATCATCCATCATCCATTCCCTGGAGCAGTTGAAGAGGGATACACCCCAAGTAGCAGGAAGGCAAAGCCAAATTGAGCAAAGAAGGAGCAGCATACTGCCACAGCAACCTAGAAGGCTGAATTTAGAGATCTCACAACACCATGAGCAACTTCCCTCTCAAGATAGAGGGAGAGTGCACATGATTCTAGGGAGCAAGAGGGAGACTTCACCAAATGAACACCCACCACATGATCACTATAATGAGCATAGCAACGATGAGGAAGTGATGAATAGAAGGCCCACATCATGGCAACCAAGAAGGGTGCGCAATCACCCTGAGGCATAAACCATGGCGCACCACAAGAAGGGATGATTGGCACTACGATAGAAGAAGCCATTATAAATGGCCAACATTAAAAATTGAGTTCCCTACCTTTGAGAAGGGAGATCCAACTTAATGGATCTCCAAGGCTGAATTTTACTTTGAGAAACAAGGAATTGAAAGAGGTGAAAGGGTTGATTTTGCATCCTATCACCTATGTGGGAGAGCCAACCAATGGTGGCGTTGGCTTAAGGCCACCTATGGCTGAGAAGGAGGAAGGATAGGCTGGACAAGGTTCACATGAGTTAGCGAACAGATTTTTCCTGTCTAGCATGAAAAACTATGAGGGACAACATGCCAAAATTGGCAAGAAGGATCTCTAGAAAGCTACCTTGAAGAATTCGAAAGGTTGGCCGAATTAGTAGGACATTGGCTAGATAGTGCACTAATTGGCACTTTTCTAGATGGCCTTGTACCTTGGCTAAGTCGAGAAGTGAAGATGAGGGATCCAAACTCTCTCACTCAGTGCATTCAGTTGGCAAGACTCATCAACAACGGGAGAAGCATCACCCGCAGCACAACGATCGCCATCAAACCCTCGAATAAATTACGTAAAGCATCCTCATTCTGTAAGACAGTACCTGCAAAAACAAAAGGACCCTCTCAAACTATCCACCAAAGAAATCAACAGAAGGATCAAAAAAGGCCTATGTTTTAGGTGCAACGATAAGTGGCAAGTTGGCCCACAAGTGCAAAAAAGGGTTGTTCAACATCATTGAAGTAGTAAGTGATGAAGAACACGAGGAAAACAGCGAGGAAGAACAAGAACAACAAGGAGAAAGCAGAAAAAGAACACTCCCCTAATAATGTGGAAGGAGGCGAAATTAACTTGCATGCAGTAAGGGCAACCACCAAGCCTACTTCCATGAGGTTGTTCACAACCATTAATGAGAAAAATGTTTTGGTGTTGATAGATAATGGAGCTACTCATAACTTCATGAACACAAAATTGGTCAAAACACTTCAGCTACGTCTAAAAAAGATTTTACCCCTTGAAGTCAGAGTGGCAAGCGGACAGAAGTTCAAGTGCGCACAAGTGATGTAGGCAATAGCAATGCAGATTCAAGGAGTCAAGATAAAGGCGGAATTGCATGTGTTAGCCCTGGCAGGTCTTGATGTGGTTTTAGACAACGCTTAGCTTAAAACCATAGGCAAGATAATGTTTCCACTATGAATCCATGGCCATGCACTTCCAATGGAAGGGAAGGGACTGCACGTGGGAGGCATCCACCACTAATACAGCACATCATTGTGAGGTAAGTACCCTTGAACAACTATACAGAAAAAGGGCAAAATGTTTTGCGATGCTCTTAGCCACAAAAGAGGAAAACATAGCTGAACATCATACACACGAAGACATACCAATAGGAGTAAGGAACCTACTGGAGCAATTCAGAGATGTCTTAGGAGAGCCACAAGGACTACCACCCTGAAGACATTACGACCATGCCATCCCATTAATTGATGAAACCAAGGTGATTAATAGTAGCACCTTACCAGTATGCACACTTCCAAAAGAATGAGATCGAAAGACAAATGGAAGAGATGCTACAACAAGGTATTATCTGACCTAGCACTTCCCCTTTTTCTTCTCCCGTTCTACTTGTTAGAAAGAAAGACAAAACTTGGAGGTTTTGCACCGATTATCAGGCACTCAACCAAGCAACTGTCAAAGATCGTTTCCCGATCCCAACAATTGATGATATGCTAGACGAGTTACATGGAGCAAAGTTGTTCACCAAGTTGGATCTCAAGGCTAGATATCATCAAGTACGCATGAAAGAAGAGGACATGCAGAAGACAGCATTTCAGACTCATAGTACACACTACGAGTACCTAGTCATGCCGTTTGGATTATGCAACACACCCTCCACCATTCAAGCAGCCATGAATGATATCTACAAACCTTATTTGCGCAGGTTTGTCTTATTTTTCTTTGATGAAATTTTGGTCTATTCCAGGAACCATGATGATCACATAGAACACTTAGCAAAAGTGCTAGAAGTGTTAACAAGAAATCATTTCGTCATCAAGCCATCCAAGTGCCATTCATGCAAGAGGAGCCTGAATACCTTGGTCACATCATATCCGAAGATGGAGTGAAGGTAGACCAACGAAAAATAGGAGCCATGCAAACATGGCCAATTCCTAAGAATGTCACAGAACTTAGAGGATTTCTAGGTTTAATAGGCTACTACCACCAATTTGTTCACAAATACGGCACCATAGCAAAACCATTAACGAATTTGCTGAAGAAGGACAAATTCCTATGGACAGAGAAGAGTGAAGACGCATTCAGAGTTGTTGAAGCAAGCTATGTGTGAGACCCTAGTGTTAGCACTGCCCAACTTTAACCAAACCTTCAAGCTTCACATTGACGCATGTCAAGATGGCATAGGTGCTTTCCTCAGTCAAGCCGGAAGACCTATTGCATATATGAGCAGAGTCTTAGGGCCCATGAAGAAGGAATGGTAGTATATGCCAAGGAGATGTTGGCCATCATCCATGTAGTCAAGGTATGGCAACCTTACCTTCTTGGGAGAAAATTCCTGATCATTACAGATCAACAACCCTTGAGAAGCCTCATGAAGCAGAAAATTACCACCCTAGAGCAGCAAAAGTTCCTTGTCAAGTTGCTGGGTTACAACTATGAAATAATCTACAAGCCTAGCAAGGAAAACAAAGTGGCAGACGCATTGTCCAAAAGCAGTGGAGGTCAAGCATTGTGGACAGCATGTGAGCCTAATGGCGCATGCTTCACTGCCATTAGCTGAGTGGAGTGGAATGTATGGACAGAAATCAAGGAGGCAATAGCAATTGACACTCAAAGCCAAGAGCTCATGGAGAAGATCAAGAATTTTGATCCTAAGGTTAGTAAATTCACCCTTAAGAACGGATATATTTAGCACAACCAGCAGGTGTATGTACCAAACATACTAGGACTAAGGAGGAAGATCTTGAATCACTTCCATAACTCACAGGGAAGGAGGACATTAAGGATGGTTCCGTACTTACATGCGGATCAAGCTATTCTTTTGGTGGGAAGGACTAAAGGATGAGATCAAAAAGCTAGTTAAGAATCTGATGTTTGTCAGTGCACCAAACCAGAAGGCGGCAAGACAAAGGGGTTATTACAGCCTTTGCTAGTGCCAGGACAAGTTTGGGAAGACTTGACAATGGACTTCATCACGGGAATGCCCACAGTGATATTAACCATGGTGGATAAACTTAGCAAGAGTGCACACTTTGTGCCACTTAAGCAACCCTACACTGTAAAAGAAGTCACCCAAGAGTTCATAAAAAATGTGGTAAGACTTCATGGCATAGCATGGACAATGCTGTCCGATAGTGACACCATCTTTATGAGTAAATTCTGGAAGGAGCTCTTCACACAGCTCGGCAGCAACTTGGTCGCCTCATCCACCTTTCATCCACAAACAGATGGACAAAGTGAGGTAACCAATCAAGCTCTAGAGCAGTATTTAAGATGCTTTTTCCATGATCATCAAAACAATTGAGACGAGTACATACCATGGGCAGAACTATGGTATAATACTACCTATCATGCGGCAATCAAGATGTCACCATATCAAGCCGTATATGGAAGAATACCCCCTGGAATGTCAAGTTATACCATGGCGAACAGCAGCATACATGAAGTGGATGTCACACTCCAATCAAGAGAAGAGATCTTGAAGAAACTCAAGCATGAGCTTGAGAAAGCAAGGGACCGAATGAAGAGACAAGCGGATAAAGGGAGGAAGGAAGTGGAATTTAAGGTAGGTGACTATGTCTACCTTAAGATCCACCCTAGGAGGAAAATAAAGGCTGGAAAACCAACTACAGCGAAGCTGGCTAGGAAGTATTTTGGACCATATGAGGTAGTAAAGCGAGTTGGAGCAGTAGCTTATTGCCTAAGACTACCATTAAACTCCAAATTACATCTAGTGTTTCACATTTCATTGTTGAGAAAAAAGATAAGAGATGTGAGACAAGTGAATGAAGGGACTGCTTGACATTTTCAGGGGAGATCACTTGGGTCAGCACCCAAAGGAAGCATTAGGATTTCGCATAGTAAGCTACAGGCACAATAAAAGGCCAATATGGAGAGTACTAATATGATGGAGTCATTTGCCCAAGGATGAAGCAACATGGGAAGACTATGATGATATCCAGCAACATTTCACTAATTTCCACCTTGAGGACAAGGTGAGTCTCCAACAAAGGGGGATTGTTAAGGACCTTGGGAGGCAAAAGAAGCGTGAGAGAATGCGTGCAAAGCGCCAGGCAGTAACAGGTGAGCAAATGCGTGCAACAAGCATACACGCAACAAGCAGTGAAGCATGGCCAGGTTCTGACTCAGTCCTAATTGATTGCGGAAAGCCAAGCCGAGAAGAAGACTAGCATTGATAGGACACGCATGAAGCAATCCGAGTAGGAGAAGGAGAGTGACTGCGTGAAGAGCTCCAGCAGCAGCGAAATGCCTTGGCAGATTTACTTCACCAAATGACCATGCCAAAGAGAAGTTTTGGATAGGAAGGATACCACAGTAGAAGTCTAATCCAAGAAGGAACAGCAAGAAGAAGTCAGCAGCTGGAGGAGAGAAAGATAAGATAAGGACAGAAAGAGTTAGTCAAAGTAGGAAATCTAGTCTTAGTAGGAATTCAAGAAAGACCAAGAATCCTAGTAGGATTAGGAAACAATGGGATAAGGTCTATCTTGATAATGTTTTAGTTGACTTAGAAAAGCTTGTTGACTTAGAAAAACATATCCTAAGTCGATAAGGAACGTAAGTACAAGTTAGATTAAGATAAGGCTGTCTGAGGATTATAAATACAACCCATTATTTGTAAGGACGACATATGCTCCAAATTTTATTATTTTCTCATTAAATAATCAAGAATCAAGGTTAGCATTCTTGCTTACTTTCTTGTTTATATTTTCAGGTATCTTTTAAGAGTTGTCTTGAGATAACTTGGGCTTGAGACAAAGTTAAGAGTTGTCTTCCTTGCTTAAGAGCTTTGGTTGAAGTCAAGAGTTGTCTTCTTCAACCAAAACAAGTTGTGATAGGTTTAAGAGTTGTCTTGCCTATCCAACATGTCCTTATATATATTAGTTAACCCAAAGGATAGCTTAAAGGACGTAAGTATAAGAAAAGAACTCAAGAATCAAGCGGGACAGCAAGTTAGGAAGGATTCTAGTAGGAGTGCTAACCCTTATGGTGTAGAAAAGTTGGGGAAAAAATCAGGACCCAACATGAATGTGTCTAATGCCACTGCTGGGCTAGTAAGGCTGTTTCGGTCTCTCCAAAAGATTTGTACCGCGCACCTCCTAATGCTACTAGTGCCACTGTCTCACACCAGAATTGTGCCGGTCACTCCCTGAAGTTCATTCCGTACATTGGAGACCACGTTCGATGCCCCTACCACGCCTGCAGTGATGTTCGGGTTGCTCCTAGAAGTTCGTCCCACACATTGTCGAATATGCCCAGTGCCTCTGCATCTCTGGCATGGATGTTCCAATTCTCCTGAAAGTTTGTCTCATGCACTACCGAACGTGCATGATGTTGCCGCCACATTTGATGACTCTGCCCCTCCAACCCAGATGTTCTGGTCACTCCCAGAAGTTCATCACGCACATTGCCCCATGCACCCAAAGCCTCTGCCATGCTTGTAAGGATGTTCTGGTTGCTCTTGAAAGTTTGTACCATGCACTGGTGAACGTGTCCAATGCCACTGCCATGCCCGTGGAGATGTTCAGGTCACTCCCAGAAGTTCGTCCCGTGCACAGGCGAATGCACCCAATGCCACTTTCACTCCCAAAAGCTAGTTTGGTGCACTGCTGAACACAGCCAATGCCTCTGCCATGTGCGCGGGGATGTTCCGGTCCCTCCCAGATGTTCATACTGCACACTGCCAAATGCAGTTGACACCTCTGCCACACCCACCGACATGTTCCCGTTGCTCTCGCAAGTTTGTCTCACGCACTGCCCAATGGCAAAGCCTCTGCTGTGCCCACATGGCTGTTCCAGTAGCTCCCAAAAGTTCATCCCGAGCACTCTTTGAATGCGTCTGACGCCTTTGTCGAGCCCGCGTTTATTTTTTGGTTGCTCCCGAAAGTTTGTCCCATGCACTGCCAAATTTCGGGAGCAACCTGGACATCACCACTGGCACCACAGAGGCATCGGGCACATTCGGTAGTGCGCGGGATGAAGTCCGAGGATTGACCAGAACGACCCACCGGGTGCTGTAGCTACGTCGTCCGAATTCGTGTTGGGGTCCCAATTTCTTGTCCCAACTTTTCTACACCTTAGAGGTTAGAACGACTTCTAAACCTCTCCTAACTTGCTATCCTATTTGATCCTTGAGTTATTTTCTTTGATTCATATCCCCTAAGCTGTCCTTCGGATTAATTAATGATAAATAAATATGTTGGATAGGCAAGACAACTCTTAAACCTATCACAACTTGCCTTGGTTGAGGAAGACAACTCTTGGCTTCAACCTAAGCTCTTAAGCAAGGAAGGAAACACTTCACCTTGATTTAAGCCCAAAATATCTCAAGATAATTCTTTGAAGATAATCGAAACAGAATAAACAAGAATGGCCGAATGCCTTTGATCTTGTATTATTGAATAATAACTTTAAAATTCGGAACATCTATTAATGATTACAGATAATAGGCTGTATTTATAGTTTTGGACAGCCTTCTCCTAATTCAACTAGTACTTGAGTTCCTTATCCACTTAAAACAAGTTTTCTTGAGTCAACAAGGTTTTCTAAGACAACTAGAATGTTATCAAGATTGACCTTATCCAAAGGTATCCTAATCCTACTAGGAATCTTGGTCTTTCTTGATTGTAGAACTCTACCTAGACTAGAATTCCTATCCTATCTTGTTTTCTACAGCTACTGGACTTTCTCTTTGTGTATCCCTTCTAGGACTAGGACTCTTAATGTGTATCCTTCTTGTCTAGATTGTAGAACTCTTAATGATTGTAGAACTCTACCTAGACTAGAATTCTCCTTGGTGTGATTATCTCATTGCTACTGTAATTCATCATCCATGTCCTGCTGCTGCTGGAACTCTACTTGTCTTGGATGTCCTTCTTTAGCTAGAACTTCTCCTTGCATATCCTGTTGTCGCTGGAGTCCTTCTCGGCTTAGATGTCCTTGTTCAATTCGGATAAGGTCAAATTCTGGCTGGGCAACATGCATGCCGTGTCCATGCTTGATGCACACATGTGTTGCCCTGTAGCTGCCTGCCTTGCTGCTTGGCACCTCTCTTGCATCCTCTATTGCTGCTCATGCTCCCTTTGCCTCCTAAGGTCCTCAACAGATCAGCAGTGTGTATGACGAACTTCTGGGGGTGACTGGAACATCCCCGCAGATGCGGCAAAGGTGTCGGGTGCATTCGACAGTGTACAGGGATGTTCTGGGAGCAACCAGAACATCCCTGCTAGCGTAGCAAAGGCATCAGATGCATTTGGCAGTGCACAGGACAAACTTCTGGGAGAGACCAGAACATCCGCGCGGGCACAACAGAGACATCAGCGTAGGGTGCATTTGGCAGTGTGCGGGGCAAACTTCCGGGTATGACAGGAAAATCCCCACGGGCATGGCAAAGGCTTCAGGCATGTTGTGCAGTGCACAGGACGAACTTTTGGGAGTGATCGGAACATCCTCATGGGTGCGGCAGTGGCATCAGGTGCATTCGACTATGCATGAGATGAACTTCCTGGAACAACCGGAAGATCCTGACGGGCACGGCACCGGCGTCAGGCCCGGTCGGCAATGTGAGGGATGAGCTTCCAAGAGGGACCGGAACATCCTTGTGGGTGCATTGGGTAGTGCATGGGATGATCTTCTGGGAGTGACTGGCACATCCCCTTGGGTGTGGCAGAGTATCAGGCGCATTCGACTGTGCACGGGATGAACTACGAAGAGGGACCAGAACATCCCTGCAGGCACGTTGGGCTGTGCACAGGATGAACTTCCGGGAGTGACCGAAACATCCCCCTGGTTGCAGCAAAGGCTTCTGCTGCATTGGGTAGTGCACGGGATAAACTTCCGGGAGCGACCAGAACATCGCTACTAGAGTGGCAGTGGTGTCGGGTGTGTTCGGCAGGGGCAACCACCAAGCCTATTGCCATAAGGTTGTTTGTAACCATTAATGGGAAAAAACATTTTGGTGTTAATAGATAGTAGAGCTACTCATAACTCCATCAACACAAATTGGCCAAAACACTTCAGCTATGTCCAAAAAGGATTGCACCCTTTGAGGTAAGAGTGGCAAGCGGACATAAGCTCACAAGTGATCCATGTAGTAGCAATGCAGATTCAAGGAGTCAAAATAGAGGCAAACCTGCATGTGTTAGCCCTGGCAGGTCTTGATGTGGTTTTAGGCAATGCATGGCTTAAAACCATAGGCAAGATAATGTTCGACTACGAATCCATGGCCATGCACTTCCAATGGAAGGGAAAGGACTGCACATGGGAGGCATCCACCACTAATGCAGTGCATCATTGTGAGGTAAGTACACTTGAACAACTATACAGAAAAAGGGCACAATGTTTTGCAATTCTCTTGGCCAGAAAGGAGGAAAACACAGCTGAACATCATATACACGAAGACATACCAGTGACAGTAGGAGAACCACAAGGACTACCACCCTCAAGACATTACGACTATGCCATCCCATTAATCAATAAAACCAAGGCGATTAATGTAGCACCTTACTAGTATGCACACTTCCAAAAAAACGAGATCGAAAGACAAGTGGAAGAGATGCTACAGCAAGGTATTATCTGACCTAGCACTTCCCCTTTTTCTTCTCCCATTCTACTTGTTAGAAAGAAAGATGAAACTTGGAGGTTTTGCACCAATTATTGGGCACTCAACCAAGCAACTATCAAGGATCGTTTTTTGATCCCAACAATTGATGATATGCTGGACGAGTTACATGGAGCAAAGTTGTTCACCAAGCTAGATCTCAAGGCTAGATATCATCAAATACGCATGAAAGAAGAGGACGTGCAGAAGACAGCATTTCGGACTCATAGTGGACACTACAAGTACCTATCATGCCCTTTGGACTTTGCAATGCACCCTCCACCTTTCAAGCAGCCATGAACGACATCTTCAAACCTTATTTGCTCAGGTTTGTCTTAGTTTACTTTGATGATCACCTAGAACACTTAGCAAAAGTGCTAGAAGTGTTAAGAAGAAATCGTTTCGTCATCAAGCCATCCAAGTGCACATTCATGCAAGAGGAGCTTGAATACCTTGGTCACATCATATCTGGAGATGGAGTGAAGGTAGACCAACAGAAAATAGGAGCCATGCAAACATGGCCAACTCTGAAAAATGTCATAGAACTTAGAAGATTTCTAGGTTTAACAGGCTACTACCGCCGATTTGTTCACAAATACGGTGCCATAGCAAAACCATTAATGGATTTGCTAAAGAAGGATGGATTCCTATGGACAGAGAAGAGTGAAGACGCATTCAAGTTGTTGAAGCAAGCCATGTGTAAGACCCTAGTGTTAGCACTGCCCAACTTCAACCAAACCTTTCGAGCTTCACACTGACACATGTCAAGATGGCATAGGTGCTATCCTAAGTCAAGGCGAAAGACCTATTGCATACATGAGCAGAGTCTTAGGGCCCATGAAGAAGGAATGGTCAGTATACACCAAGGAGATGTTGGCCATCATCCATGCAGTCAGGTATGGTGACCTTACCTTCTTGGGAGGAAATTCATGATCATTACGGATCAACAACCTTGAGAAGCCTCATGGAGCAGAAAATTACCACCCAGAGCAACAAAAGTTCCTTGTCAAGTTGCTGGGATATGAGTATGAAATAATCTACAAACCTGGCAAGGAAAACAAAGTGGCAGACGCATTGTACAAAAGCAATGGAGGTCAAGCATTGTGGACAGCATGTGAGCCTAATGATGCATGCCTCACTGCCATCGGCGGAGTGGAGTGGAATACATGAACAGAAATCAAGGAGGCAATAGAGATTGACCCTCAAAGCCAAGAGCTCACAGAGAAAGATCAAGAATTTCAACCCTAAGGTTAGTAAATTCACCCTTAAGAATGGATATATTTGGCACAACCAGCAAGTATATGTACCGAAACATACCGGGACTACGAGAAAATGATCTTGAATCACTTCCATAACTCATGAGAAGGAGGACATTTACGATGGTTTCATAATTACATGCAAATCAAGCTATTCTTTTGGTTGGAGGGATTCAAGGCAAAAGTCAAAAAGAAAGACAACAATTATGACATTTGCCCATGGATAAAACCAGAAGATGGCAAGACCAAGGGATTGCTACAATCTTTGCCATTACCGTACAAGTTTGGGAAGACTATGACGATGGCCAGCATTGTTCCCTAATTTCCACCTTGAGGACAAGGTGAGTCTCCAATAAAGGGGGATTGTTGAGGACCTTAGGAGGCAAAGGGAGCGTGAGCAAATGCGCACAAGTTGCCAAGCAGCAAGAGAGGCAACAATAAGCAAAAATGTGCGCCCAACAAGCCTGCATGCAGCATGAAGTGAAGCATGTCCAGGTTTTGACTCAGTCCTAATCAATTGTGGAAACCAAAGCCAAGAAGAAGACCAGCATTGACAGGACACGCAGGAAGCAATCTGAGCAAGAGAAGGAGAGTCATGGTGTGAAGAACTCTCAGCAGCAGCAGGACGTCTTGAAAGGTTTACTTCAGCAAGATGACCATGCCAAAGAGACGTCTTGGAGAGGAAGGACGCTGCAGTAGAAGTCTAATCCAAGAAGGAAACGGCGAAGAAGAAGTCAGCAGCTGTAGAAAATGAAGATAAGATAAGGATAGAAGGACTTAGTCAAAGTAGGAATTCTGGTCTTAGTAGGAATTTAAGAAAGACTAAGAATCCTAGTAAGATTAGGAAACAATGGGATAAGGTCTATCTTGATAATGTTTTAGTTGACTTAGAAAAGCTTCTTGACTTAGGAAATACATATCCTAAGTGGATAAGGAACCTAAGTACTAGTTAAATTAGGATAAGGCTGTCTTAGGGCTATAAATACAGCCCATTATTTGTAAGGAGAACATATAGCTCCGAATTTTGTTATTTTCTCATTCAATAATCAAGAATCAAGGTTAGCATTCTTGCTTACTTTCTTGTTTATATTTTTGGTTATCTTTTAAGAGTTGTCTTGAGATAACTTTGGGCTTAAGACAAGGTTAAGAGTTGTCTTCCTTGCTTAAGAGCTAAGGTTGAAGTTAAGAGTTGCTTCTTCAACCAAGGCAAGTTGTGATAGGTTTAAGAGTTGTCTTGCCTATCCAACATATCCTTTTATATATTAGTTAACCCGAAGGACAGCTTAGGGGATGTAAATATAAGAAAAGAACTCAAGAATCAAATGGGACAGTAAGTTAGCAAGGTTTTTAGTAGGCGTGCTGACCCCTAAGGTGTAGAAAACTTGGGGAAAATAATCGGGTCCCCAACACCAATGCGCCCAACGCTGCTGCGACTCCTGCAGGGATGTTCAAGTCACTCCTAGAAGTTCATCCTGCACACTGGCCAATGCACCCAATGCCACTACCATGCCCATGGTGATGTTCTGATTGCTCCTGGAAGTTCATCCCGTGCACTGCCAAATGAGCCCAACACCACTGCCACACCCAGGGGGATGTTCCGGTTGCTCCCGGAAGTTCATCTTGTGCACTACCAAATATGCTCGACACCTCTGTCGTGCTTGCTGAGATGTTCCGGTCGTTGTCAGAAGTTCATCCCGAGCACTGCCGAGCGTGTCCAACGCCTTTGCCAAGCCCATTGGAATTTTTCGGTTGCCCTGGAAGTTCCTCCCGTGCATTGCCCAATGCGCCCGATGCCTCTGCCACACCTACTGCACTGTTCCGGTCACTCCTGGAAGTTCATCCTACACACTGCCGAGCTTGCCTGATGTAGCTACTGCACCTGTGGGTTTTTATGGTCACTTCTGAATTCCATCCCGCACACAGCTGAACACGCCCGATGCCTTTGCCCCTCCTCCTCCACACCCCCACCCCCACGGTGATGTTCCAGTCACTACTAGAAGTTCGTACCGCACACTGCCCAATGTGACCTCTGGGATGATTCAGTCGCTCCTCCAGGTTTGTCCCACACACTGCTGAACTTGTCCGACACAGCTGCCGCACCTGGAGGAATGATCTTCTCGCTCTGGAAGTTTGTCTCGCGCACCTCAAACACGCTTGATGCCTCTACTGTACATGCAAGGATGTTCTGGTGGCTCCTGGAAGTTCATCCAGTGCACTACCAAATGTATTCGACACTTTTCCAGTCACTCCCAGAAGTTTGTCCTACACACTGCCAAATGGGCGCAATGATGCTACTGCACCCAAGGGGATGTTCTTGGTACTCTTGGAAGTTCGTCCCACAAACTGCCGCATGCGGCCGATGCCTCTACCACACCCACGGGGATATTCCGGTCCTTCAAGGATGTTCGTTCCATGCACAGATGATGCACCCGACACTTTTTCTGCGCCCGCGGGAATGTTCCAGTGTCTTCTGAATGTTTGCTGCCCAGTGTGCCATAAGCCCCTGCCGCACCAGGGGGGGTGTTCCAATAGCTCTCGGAAGTTCGTCCCGTGCACTATTGAACGCGCCAGACACCTCTGTTGCGCCCGCAGAGATGTTCTAATAGCTTCCGGATGTTTGTCTTGCACACTGCCCAATGCGACGGACACCTCTGTCATGCCTGTGGGGATGTTCCTGTCGTTACAGGAAGTTCATCCCGCGCACTGGCAAATGCACTTGAGGCTCCTGCTGTGCCCGTGGGGTTGTTTTGGTCGCTTCATGAAGTTCATCCCATGCACTGCCAATCGTGCCCAACACCTCTACCGCACCTGCTGGGATCATCTGGTCACTCCCGACAGTTTGTCCCCACACTGCCCAACCTGCCCAAAGCCTCTGCTGCACTCTCGGGAATGTTTCTTTCGCTTTGGCAAGTTCATCCCGCGCACTACCGAACTTATCTAGTGCAGCTTCCGTGGCCATAGGAATGTTATGGTCATTCCAAGAAGTTGTATCGTGCACTCCTGAACATGATCAACACCTCTCCTCCACCTGCAAGGATGTTCCGGTCGCTCTTGGAAATTCCTCCAGTGCACTGCCAAATGCGTCCGATCCCTCTGCTGAGCTAGCAGAGATTTTCCAGTTGCTCCTGGGAGTTTGTTCCTCACACTGCTGAACGCAATCAACGCCACTGCTGCACCCAAGGGGATATTCTAGTCACTCCCGAAAGTTCATCCCCATGAACAGCACATGCACAACTCCTCTACCACATCTTCGGGGATGTTCTGGTCGCTTGCAAAAGTTTGTCCCATGCACTGCCCAACACACACAAAGCTTTGCCCTGCCAGCGGGGATGCTGCATTTGCTCATGGAAGTTCATCCCAAGCACTGCCCAATGCGCCTGAAGCATTATGCGTACCTGTGGGCATGTTCCGGTCGCTCCCCATAGTTCATCCCATGCACTACCGTATGAGCCCGACGCTTGTGCCGTGCCAGCAAGGATGTTCCGGTAGCTCCCAAAAGTTCATTCTGTGCACTGCAGAACATGCTCGACACTGCTGCCTCACTCACAGGGATGTTCCAATCGCCCCTCAAAGTTCATCTCGTGTATTGCCAAATGCACCAGACACCTCTGCTGTGCCCGCAGGGATGTTTCGGAAGCTTCTAGAAAATTGTCCCGTCTGAAGCGTTTGCTGCGCCCATGGGTATGTTCCGGTTGCTCCCTGAAGTTGATTGCATGCATTGCTAAATGCACCTGTACATGCAAGGATGTTCTGGTGGCTCCTGGAAGTTCATCCAGTGCACTACCAAATGTATTCGACACTTTTCCAGTCACTCCCGGAAGTTTGTCCTACACACTGCCAAATGGGCGCAATGATGCTACTGCACCCAAGGGGATGTTCTTGGTACTCTTGGAAGTTCGTCCCACAAACTGCCGCATGCGGCCGATGCCTCTACCACACCCACGGGGATATTCCGGTCCTTCAAGGATGTTCGTTCCATGCACAGATGATGCACCCGACACTTTTTCTGCGCCCGCGGGAATGTTCCAGTGTCTTCTGAATGTTTGCTGCCCAGTGTGCCATAAGCCCCTGCCGCACCAGGGGGGGTGTTCCAATAGCTCTCGGAAGTTCGTCCCGTGCACTATTGAACGCGCCAGACACCTCTGTTGCGCCCGCAGAGATGTTCTAATAGCTTCCGGATGTTTGTCTTGCACACTGCCCAATGCGACGGACACCTCTGTCATGCCTGTGGGGATGTTCCTGTCGTTACAGGAAGTTCATCCCGCGCACTGGCAAATGCACTTGAGGCTCCTGCTGTGCCCGTGGGGTTGTTTTGGTCGCTTCATGAAGTTCATCCCATGCACTGCCAATCGTGCCCAACACCTCTACCGCACCTGCTGGGATCATCTGGTCACTCCCGACAGTTTGTCCCCACACTGCCCAACCTGCCCAAAGCCTCTGCTGCACTCTCGGGAATGTTTCTTTCGCTTTGGCAAGTTCATCCCGCGCACTACCGAACTTATCTAGTGCAGCTTCCGTGGCCATAGGAATGTTATGGTCATTCCAAGAAGTTGTATCGTGCACTCCTGAACATGATCAACACCTCTCCTCCACCTGCAAGGATGTTCCGGTCGCTCTTGGAAATTCCTCCAGTGCACTGCCAAATGCGTCCGATCCCTCTGCTGAGCTAGCAGAGATTTTCCAGTTGCTCCTGGGAGTTTGTTCCTCACACTGCTGAACGCAATCAACGCCACTGCTGCACCCAAGGGGATATTCTAGTCACTCCCGAAAGTTCATCCCCATGAACAGCACATGCACAACTCCTCTACCACATCTTTCGGGGATGTTCTGGTCGCTTGCAAAAGTTTGTCCCATGCACTGCCCAACACACACAAAGCTTTGCCCTGCCAGCGGGGATGCTGCATTTGCTCATGGAAGTTCATCCCAAGCACTGCCCAATGCGCCTGAAGCATTATGCGTACCTGTGGGCATGTTCCGGTCGCTCCCCATAGTTCATCCCATGCACTACCGTATGAGCCCGACGCTTGTGCCGTGCCAGCAAGGATGTTCCGGTAGCTCCCAAAAGTTCATTCTGTGCACTGCAGAACATGCTCGACACTGCTGCCTCACTCACAGGGATGTTCCAATTGCCCCTCAAAGTTCATCTCGTGTATTGCCAAATGCACCAGACACCTCTGCTGTGCCCGCAGGGATGTTTCGGAAGCTTCTAGAAAATTGTCCCGTCTGAAGCGTCTGCTGCGCCCATGGGTATGTTCCGGTTGCTCCCTGAAGTTGATTGCATGCATTGCTAAATGCACCTGACACCATTTCTATGCCCGCAGGGATGTTTTAGAAGCTCCCAGAATTCATCCTATGAGCTATCCAACCCACCCGAAGCCCCTGCCACATCCACAAGGATTTTCTGGTCACTCACAGATGTTCGTCCCATGCACTGCCAAACTGTTGAGGACATTAGGAGGCAAAGGGAGTGTAAGCGGCATAAGAGGATGCGAGAGAGGTGCCAAGCAGCAGGGG
The DNA here is from genome assembly GCA_019650275.1 of Xylocarpus granatum. Lineage (NCBI taxonomy): Eukaryota > Viridiplantae > Streptophyta > Magnoliopsida > Sapindales > Meliaceae > Xylocarpus > Xylocarpus granatum. Next base: position 32,901 of record BNST01002824.1, read on the forward strand.
ATGCATCTACGGGCCAGAACATGCACAAATCAAGCTTGGACATGACATGCATCCGGCCCAACAGTAAAACTCGACCAGAGTCTGACCTTGTCTGAATTGAACAAGGACATCTAAGCCCATAAGGAATCCAGACACAGCAAGACACGTATGGAGGAAGTCTAGCTAAGGAAGGATGTCTAAGGCAAGAAGAATTCCGACAGCAGGATGCGCAATGATGAGCTCCAGTAGCAATGGGATACTCACAGCCAAGGAGAATTCTAAGGGCCAGAAGGATAAGCATTGAGAGTCCTAGTCCTAGAAGGATAAGCCAAGAGAAAGCCCAACTACTGTAGAATACAAGATAAGATAGGAATTCTAGTCTAGGTTGATAATCAGGAAAGACCAAGAATCTTAGTAGGATTAGGATACCTTTGGATAAGGCTAATCTTGATAAGGTTCTAGTTGTCTTAGGAAACCCGATTGACTAAGGAAAACTTGTCCTAAGTGGATAAGGAACTCATGTACTAGTTAAATTAGGAAAAGGCTATACAATACTATAAATACACCCCATTATTGTTAACATGAACATATGCCCCGATTTTGTACGTTTTATTCATTAATCAAGAATCAAGCTTTGACATTCTTATTTATATTTTGGTTATCTTTTTAGAGTTTTCTTGAGATAACTTGGGCTTAAGTCAAGGTGAAGAGTTGTCTTCCTTGCTTAAGAGCTTAGGTTGAAGTCAAGATTGTCTTCTTCAACTAAGGCAAGTTGTGATAGGTTTAAGAGTTGTCTTGCCTATCCATTATATCCTTTTATCATTAATATATCCCGGAGGACAGCTTAGGGGATGTGAATCAAAGAAAAGAACTCAAGGATCAAATGGAAAAGCAAGTTAGGAGAGGTTTCGGAAGTTGTGCTAACCCCTAAGGTGTAGAAAAGTTGGGACAAGAAGTTAGGACCCACGGGATTTTGTGGTGGCTCCCAAAATTCATCCTGTGCACTGCCAAATGTGTCCAATGCCACTGCTGCACCTGCGGGGATGTGTAGGACGCTCAAGAAGTTCATGCTGCATACTGTCGCTCCTAGAAGTTCATCCCGAGCACTACCGAGCCCGCAAGGATTTTCCTATCACTCTAGGAAGTTCATCCTGTGCAGTGCCAAAAGTAAACAATGCCTCTTTGTTGCTCGCAAGGATGTTCCGGTCACTCTACGAAGTTCATCCTGCGCATTACAGAGCGTGTCCAATGCCTCTGCTATGGCCAGAGGGATGTTCCGGTCACTCCCGAAAGTTTGTCCTGTGCACTGCTGAATGCACCCGATGCCTCTGCCATGCCTGCGGGGATGTTCCAGTCACACCCGGAAGTTCGTCCCAAGCACTACTAAATGCTTCTGATGCCTCTGCTGAGACCATGGGGATTTTGCAGTCGCTCCTGGATGTTCATCCCCTGCACTGCAGAATGTGCCCCACGTCGTAGTCGTGCCTGGGGGGATGTTCTGGTCACTTCTAGAAGTTTTTCCGGTGCACTGTCTAACACACACAAAGCCTCTGCCAGCCTGCGAAGATGTTCCAGTCACTTTCAAAAGTTCGCCCTGTGCACTACTGTACGCACTCGATGCCTCTGCTGCGCCTGCAGGTATAGTCTCCCAGAAGTTCGTGCAGTGTACTAATGAATGTGGCTGGTGCCTCTATCAAGCCTGAGGGGATGATCTGGTCGCTCTTGAAAGTTCATCCCACAGACGGCCAAATGCGCTCGATGCCTCTGCCGCATCCACGGGGATTTTCTAGTCTCTCTCAGAAGTTTGTCCTGCACACTGCCAAATGTGTCCGACACCTCTGCTACGCCTGCAGGGATGTTCTAGTGACTCCCAGAAGTTTTTCCCACACACTTCTAAATGCACCCGCCGCATTTGCCTTGCCGGCGGAGATATTCCAGTCGCTCCCTAAAGTACGTCCCGTGCACTACTGAATGCATCCGATGCCGTACTGCGCCCGCCGGAATGTTCTTGTTCCTCCTAAAAGTTCATCCCGCGCACTACATAATGTGCCTGAAGCCTCTGCCGCACCTGCAGGGATGGTCCGGTCGTTTTCGATAAGTTCGTCCAGTGGACTGCCGAACATGTTTGCCGATGCTGTGCCCGCGGAGATGTTCTGGTTGCTCTTAGAAGTTGGTCCCAAGTGCTGTCAAACACATCCAACTCCTTAACCAAGCTTGCAAGGATTTTTCGGTCAGTTAGGGATGTTCATCCCACCCAGTAACTCCCTTAAGTTCATCCTGCAGACAGCTGAATACTCCTGACACCTCTACCGTACTTGCGGGGATCATCCGGTCGCTATCAAAAGTTCATCCCTCACACTGCTGAATGTGCTTGAAGCCTCTTTCATGCCCACGGGGATGTTCTGGTCACTCCCAGAAGTTTAACCCATGCACTGCCAAACGTGCTCGATGACTCTGCCACATCTGCAGTGATGTTCTGATCACTCCTAGAAGTTCATCCCTTGCATGGCCGACTGCACCTGACACTGCTGCCGTGCTTGTGGGGATGTTCTGGTCGGTGCTGGAAGTTTCACCCACGCATTGCTCAACGTGCCCGACGTGGCTACTGTGCCCGCTGGGATGTTTTGGTCGCTCTTGGATGTTTGACCTGCACACTGCAGAACACACTCAATGCCTCTGCCCTGCCTGTAGAGATGTTTGAGTTGCTCCTAGAAGTTCATCCTAAGAACTGCCCAATGCATCGGATCCCTCTGCCAAGGTCATGGTGATTTTTTGGTCACTCATGGAAATTTGTCTCCCACACTGCGAACGCGCCCGACACCTCAGCCACACATGCGTGGATGTTCCAGTCTCTCCAGAAAGTTTGTCCCACACAGTGCAGATCTGTTGAGGACCTTAGGTGGCAAAGGGAGCGTGAGCGGCATAGGAGGATGCAAGAGAGGTGCCAAGCAATAAGGGAGGCAGCTATGGGCCAGAACATGTGCGCATCAAGCTTGGAAACAACATGCATCCAGCCTAGTAGTGAAGCTCATCCAGAATCTGACCTTGTTCAAATTGAACAAGGACATCTAAGTTGAGAAGGACTCCAGCCACAACAGGACACGCATGGAGAAAGTCTAGCTAAGGAAGAACGTCGAGGGCAAGAAGAATTCCAGTAGTAGCAGGACGCACAATGATGTGTTCCAGTAGCAATGGGATACTCATGGCCAAGGAGACTTCTAAGGAAAGAAGGATATGCATTGAGAGTCCTAGTCCTAGAAGGATAAGCCAAGAGGAAGTCCAGCCACTGTAGAATACAAGATAAGATAGGAATTCTAGTTTAGGTTGATAATTAGGAAAGATCAAGAATCCTAATAGGATTAGGATACCTTTAGATAAGGTCAATCTTGATAAGGTTCTAGTTGTCTTAAGAAACCTTATTTAAGTAAAAATAATTGTCCTGAGTGGATAAGGAACTCAAGTACTAGTTAAATTAGGAAAAGGCTGTCTAATACTATAAATACAGCCCATTATTTGTTAGCATGAAGATATGCTCTGAATTTGTAGTTTTTATTCATTAATCAAGAATCAAGCTTCAGCATTCTTGCTTATCTTCTTGTTTATATTTCGGTTATCTTTTATGAATTGTCTCGAGATAACTTGGGCTTAAGACAAGGTGAAGAGTTGTCTTCCTTGCTTAAGAGCTTAGGTTGAAGTCAAGAGTTTTCTTCTTCAACGAAGGCAAGTTAAGATAGTTTAAGAGTTGTCTTGCCTATTCAACATATCCTTTTATCATTAATATATATTGAAGGACAGCTTAGGGGACATGAATAAAAGAATTGAGTTCCCTACCTTTGAGAAGGGAGATCCAACTGAATGGATCTCCAAGGCCAAATTTTATTTTGAGAAACAAGGTGTTGAGAGAGGTGAAAGGGTTGATTTTGCATCCTATCACCTATGTGGGAGAGCCAACCAATGGTGGCGTTGGCTTAAGGCCACTTATGGCTGAGAAGGTAGGAGGATTGGCTGGACAAGGTTCACTCAAGAGTTGGTGAACAGATTTGGCCTGTCTAGCATGACAAACTACGAGGGACAGCTTGCCAAGATTAGGCAAAGAGGGATCTCTAGAGAGTTACCTTTGAAGAATTCAAGAGGTTGGCCGAATTGGTAGGACATTGGCTAGATAGTGCACTAATTGGCACTTTTCTAGATGGCCTTGTACCTTGGCTGAGCCAAGAAGTAAAGATGAGGGATCCAAACTCTCTCACTCAGTGCATTCGGTTGGCAAGACTCATCAACATGGGAGAAGCATCACCTCAGCACAACCAAGGTCATCAAACCCTCGAACAAACTAGGTAAGGCATCCTCATCAAGTAAGACAGCACCCTCAAAAACAAAAGACCCTCTCAAACTATCCACCAAAGAAATCAACAAAAGAATTAGAGAGGCCTATGCTTTAGGTGCAACGATAAGTGGCAAGTTGGCCACAAGTGCAAGAAAGGGCTGTTCAACATCATTGAAGTGGTAAGTGATGAAGAACATGAGGAAAGCAGTGGGGAAGATCAAGAAAGCTGCATGGACAGCAAGGAGGAAGCAGAGGCAGTACACTCCCTGGATCATGCGGAAGAAGGCGAAATCAACTTGCATGCATAGGGGCAACCACCAAGCCTACTATCGTGACGTTTGTTTCGTGACCATAAATGGAAAAGAATGTTTTGGTATTGATAGATAGTGGAGCCACCCATAACTTCATCAACACAAAACTGATCAAAGCACTTCCGGCTATGTCCAAAGAAGATTGCACCCTTTGAGGTAAGAGTGGCAAGCAGACAGAAGCTCAAGTGCACACAAGTTATCCAGGCAGTAGCAATGCAGATTCAAGGAGTCAAGATAGAGGCGGAACTGCATGTGTTAGCCTTGGCAGGCCTTGATGTGGTTTTAGGCAATGCTTGGCTTAAAACCATAGGCAAGATAATGTTCGACTATGAATCCATGGCCATGCACTTCTAATGGAAGGGAAGGGACTGCACATGGAAAGGCATCCACCATCAATGCAGCACATCATTGTGAGGTAAGTACCCTTGAACGACTATACAGAAAAAGGGCACAATGTTTTGTGGTTCTCTTGGCCACAAAGGAGGAAAACACAGCCGAACATCGTGAAGGGCAGAACACATGAAGACATACCATCAGCAATAAGGAACCTACTAAAGTAGCTTGGAGATGTCTTAGGAGAGCCACAAGGGATACCACCCTTAGACATTATGACCATGCCATCCCATTAATCGATGAGACCAAGGTGATTAATGTAGCATCTTACCAGTATGCACACTTCCAAAAGAACAAGATAGAAAGACAAGTGGAAGAGATGCTACAACAAGATATTATCCAACCTAGCACCTCCCTTTTTCTTCTCTCATTCTACTTGTTGGAAAGAAAGACAAAACTTAGAGGTTTTGCATTGATTATTGGGCACTCAACCAAGTCGACTATCAAGGATCATTTTTTGATCCCAACAATCAATGATATGTGGATGAGTTACATGGAGCAAAGTTGTTTACCAAGCTGGATCTCAAGGCTAGATATCATCAAATATGCATGAAAGAAGAGGATGTGCAGAAGACAGCATTTTAGACTCATAGTGGACACTATGAGTACCTAGTCATGCCCTTTCAGACTATGCAACGCACCCTCCACCTTTCAAGCAGCCATGAATGACATCTTCAAACCCTATTTGCAGGTTTGTATTAGTTTTCTTTGATGACATTTTGGTCTATTCCAGGAACCATGATGATCACATAGAACACTTAGCAAAAAGTGCTAGAGGTGTTAAGAAGAAATCACTTCATTATCAAGCCATCCAAGTGCACGTTCATGCAAAGAGGAGCTTGAATACCTTGGTCACATCATATCGAAGATGGAGTGAAGGTAGACCAACAAAAAATAGGAGCCATGCAAATCATGGCCGACTCCTAAGAATGTTACAGAACTTAGAGGATTTCTAGGCTTGAATGGGCTACTACCGCATTTTTTCAAATACATGCACTATAGCAAAACCATTGACGGATTTGCTGAAGAAGGACGGATTCCTATGGACAGAGAAGAGTGAAGATGCATTCAAGTTGTTAAAGCAAGCCATGTGTGAGACCCGGTGTTAGCACTGCCTGACTTCAACCAAACCTTTGAGCTTCACACTGACGCATGTCAAGATGGAATAGGTGCTGTCCTGAGTCAAGCTGGAAGACCTATTGCATACATGAGCAGAGTCTTAGGGCCCATGAAGAAGGAATGGTCAGTATACGCCAAGGAGATGTTGGCCATCATCCATGCAGTCAAGGTATGGCGACCTTACCTTCTTGGGAGGAAAGTTCCTGATCATTACTGATCAACAACCCCTTGAGAAGCATCATGGAGCAGAAAATTACCACACTAGAGAGCTAAAAGTTCCTTGTCAAGTTGCTGGGATACGAGTATGAAATAATCTACAAACCAGGCAAGGAAAAACAAGGTGGTAGACGCATTGTCCAGAAGTAATGGAGGTCAAGCATTATGGACAGCATGTGAGCCTAATGACACATGCCTCACTGCCATTAGCGGAGCAGAGTGGAATGTATGGACAGAAATCAAAGGAGGCAATAGAGATTGATCCCAAAGCCAAGAGCTCACTGAGAAGATCAAGAATTTCGACCCTAAGGTTAGTAAATTCACCCTTAAGAATGGATATATTTGGCACAACCAGCAGGTGTATGTACCAAACATACTAGGACTAAGGGGGAAGATCTTGAATCACTTCCATAACTCATGGGAAGGAGGACATTCAGATGGTCAGATCAAGCTATTCTTTTGGTGGAAGGACTTAAGGCTGAAATCAAAAGCTAGTCTGAGAATGTGATGTTTGTCAGTGTATCAAACCAGAAGGTGGCAAGACCAAGGGGTTGTACATACCTTTGCCAGTATCAGGACAGATTTTGGGAAGACTTAACAATGGACTTCATCATGGGAATGCCCAATAGCAAGGGTTATATAGTGATATTAACCGTAGTGGACAAACTCAGCAAGAGTGCACATTTTGTGCCACTCAAGCAACTATACATAGCAAGAGAAGTAGTTCAATAGTTCATGAAAAAATGTGGTAAGACTTCATGGCATACCACGAACAATGCTATCCGATAGAGATACTGTTTTCATGAGCAAGTTCTGGAAGAAGCTCTCACACAGCTCAGTAGCAACTTGGTCGCCTCATCCAGCTTTCATCCATAAACAGATGGCCAAAGTGAGGTAACCAATTGAACCCTAGAGCAGTACTTAAGGTGTTTTTGCCATGATCATCAAAATTGGGAGGAGTACATACCATGGGCAGACTGTGGTATAATACTACCTATCATGTGGCAATCAAGATGACACCATACCAAGCCGTATATGGAAGGTTACCCTCAGGGAATGTCAAGTTATACCATGGGGAACAGCAGCATACATGAAGTGGATGTCACACTTTAGTCAAGAGATGAGGTCTTGAAGAAACTCAAGCATGAGCTTGAGCAAGCAAGGGACTGAATGAAGAGACAAACGGACAAAGGGGAGGAAGGAAGAAGAATTTAAGGTAGGTGACTATGTCTATCTTAAAATCCATCCTAGAAGAAAGATAAAGGCAGAAAGCCAACTACAGCAAAGTTGGCTAGAAAATATTTTGGACCATATGAGGTAGTTGAGTGTGTTGGAGCAGTAGCTTATTGCCTAAGACTACCGTTAACATCCAAACTACATCCGATGTTTTACATTTCATTGTTGAGGAAGAAGATAGGAGATGTGAGATAAGTGAATGAGGGACTGCCCGACATTTTTAGGGAACATCACCTTGGCCAACAACTGAAGGAAGCCTTAGGATTTCTTATAGTAAGCTATAGGCACAATAGAAGGCCAATATGGAGAGTACTCATATGGTGGAGTCATTCGCCCAAGGATGAAGCAACATGGGAAGACTATAACCATATCCAACAACATATCCCTAACTTCCACCTTGAGTACAAGGTGAGTCTTCAAGAAAGGGGGATTGTTGAGGACAAGGTGAGTCTTCAATATCACTATATAACCCTTGCTATTGAGCATTCTCATGATGAAGCCATTGTCAAGTCTTCCCAAACTTGTCCTGATACTGGTAAAGGCTATAACAACCCCTTTGGTCTTGCCACCTTTTGGTTTCGTGTGCTGACAAACATCACATTCGCAGACTAGCTTTTTGATCTCAGCCTTAAGTCCCTTCCCACCAAAAGAATAGCTTGATTCGCATGTAAGTACAGAACCATCCTGAATGTCCTCCTTCCCATGAGTTGTGGAAGTGATTCAAGATCTTTCCCTCTTAGTCCTGGTATGTTTGGTACATATACCTACTAGTTGTGCCAAATATATCTGTTCTTAAGGGTGAATTTACTAACCTTAGGGTCAAAATTCTTGATCTTCTCTGTGAGCTCTTGGCTTTGAGGGTCAATTTCTATTGCCTCCTTGATTTCTGTCCATACATTCCACTCTGCTCTGCTAATGGCAGTGAGGCATGTGTCATTAGGCTCACATGCTGTCCACAATGCTTGACCTCCATTGCTTCTGGACAATGCGTCTGCCACTTTATTTTCCTTGCCAGTTTGTAGATTATTTCATACTCGAAACCCAGTAACTTGACAAGGAACTTTTGCTGCTCTAGGGTGGTAATTTTCTGCTCCATGAGGCTTCTCAAGGGTTATTGATCTGTAATGATCAGGAATTTCCTCCCAAGAAGGTAAGGTTGCCATACCTTGACTGCATGGATGATGGCCAACATCTCCTTGGTGTATACTGACCATTCCTTCTTCATGGGCCCTAAGACTCTGCTCATGTATGCAATAGGTCTTCCAGCTTGACTGAGGACAGCACCTAGTCCATCTTGACATGCGTCAGTGTGAAGTTCAAAGGTTTGGTTGAAGTTTGGTAGTGTTAACACTGGGGTCTCACACATAGCTTGCTTCAACAACTTGAATGTGTCTTCACTCTTCTCTGTCCATAGGAATCTGTCCTTCTTCAGCAAATCCGTTTGTGGTTTTGCTATGGTGCTGTATTTGTGAACAAATCGTAGTAGTAGCCTGTCAAGCCTAGAAATCCTCTAAGTTCTGTGACATTCTTAGGAGTTGGCCATGTTTGCATGGCTCCTATTTTTTGTTGGTCTACCTTCACTCCTTCTTCGGATATGATGTGACCAAGGTATTCAAGCTCCTCTTGCATGAATGTGCACTTGGATGGCTTGATGATGAAACATTTCTTCTTAACACTTCTAGCACTTTTGCTAAGTGTTCTATGTGATCATCATGGTTCCTGGAATAGACCAAAATGTCATCAAAGAAAACTAAGACAAACCTGCACAAATAAGGTTTGAAGATGTCGTTCATGGCTGCTTGAAAGGTGGAGGGTGCATTGCATAGTCTGAAGGGCATGACTAGGTACTCATAGTGTCCATATGAGTCCAAAATGTCTATCTTCTGCACGTCCTCTTCTTTCATGCGTATTTGATGATATCCGGCCTTGAGATCCAGCTTGGTGAACAGCTTTGCTCCATGTAACTCGTCCAGCATATCATCAATTGTTGGGATCGGGAAAACAATCCTTGACAGTTGCTTGGTTGAGTGCCCGATAATTGGTGCAAAACCTCCAAGTTCCGTCTTTCTTTCTAACAAGTAGAATGGGAGAAGAAAAAGAGGAAGTGCTAGGTTAGATAATACCTTGCTGTAGCATCTCTTCCACTTGTCTTTTCGATCTCATTCTTTTGGAAGTGTGCATACCAGTAAGGTGCTACATTAATCGCCTTGGTTTCGTTGATTAATGGGATGGCATGGTCGTAATGTCTTGAGGGTGGCAGTCCTTGTGGCTCTCCTAAGACATCTCCAAATTGCTCCAGTAGGTTCCTTACTCCTATTGGTATGTCTTCTGTGTGTATGATGTTCGGCTGTGTTTTCCTCTTTTGTGGCCAAGAGAACCGCAAAACATTGTGCCCTTTTTCTGTATAGTTGTTCAAGGGTACTTACCTCACAATGATGCACTATATTGGTGGTGGATGCCCCCCACGTGCACTCCCTTCCCTTTCATTAGATCTATTTTGACTCCTTGAATCTGCATTGCTACTGCCTGGATCACTTGTGCGCACTTGAGCTTCTGTCCCGCTTGCCACTCTTACCTCAAAGGGTGACAATCCTATTGGAAGTAGCTAAAGTGTTTTGACCAATTTTGTGTTGATGAAGTTATGGGTAGCTCCACTATCTATCAACACCAAAACGTTTCTTCTCGTTAATGGTTGTGAACAACCTCATGGCAGTAGGCTTGGTGGTTGCCCCTACTGCATGTAAGTTGATTTCGCCTTCTTCTGCATGATCAGGGAAAGTGTTCTGCCTCTGCTTCCTCCTTGCTGTCCATGGAGCTTTCTTGTTCTTCCTCACTGCTTTCCTCGTGTTCTTCATCACTTACCACTTCAATGATGTTGAACAGCCCTTTCTTGCACTTGTGGCCAACTTGCCACTTATCATTGCACCTAAAACATAGCCTCTTTCTATTCTCCTATTGATTTCTTCAGTGGATAGTTTGAGAGGGTCTTTTGTTTTTGTGGGTACTGTCTTACTTGATGAGGATGCTTTACCTAATTTGTCCAAGGGTTTGATGACCTTGGTTGTGCTGCAGGGTGATGCTTCTCCCATCATTGATGAGTCTTGCCAACCGAATGCACTGAGTGAGAGAGTTTGGATCCCTCATCTTCACTTCTCGGCTTAGCCAAGGTACAAGGCCATCTAGAAAAGTGCCAATTAGTGCACTATCTAGCCAATGTCCTACCAATTCGCCAACCTCTCGAATTCTTCAA
>BNST01002825.1:0-41202 GCA_019650275.1 Xylocarpus granatum
AGCATTTGTCTTTTGTTAAATAAAATTGGAATTCTGAGTAAATTTAAGTTCTTAAATCTCAAATTTGAAAAAATATAGTTTAACTTAGCAGTTTTTAACAGTAAACTAATATCTTTTAACTTTGAAAAAATAGCAACACACTCTTAATTAATTATTATATGTTATAAAATAATCCAATTTTATGTTTTGTTTAATTTTTTTTATTTTTTAAAAATAATCTAATAATATTACATTTTGGTTTTTATAAAAATGTTAATATAAGTTATAAAGATTTGTTTATGTAGGATTGAAACTTTCTTTAGTACCAATATGTCTATGATTAGAAATTATAAAAAGGTTTTATGAAATTTTCTTTTAAGGGATCTCTAGCAGCCATTGTGGCCCAAAGTATCTGCATTGAAATTAATTACAGAAATCCTTTGCCTCGGCTGATAGTTCATGAACAATATCAAGAGTGCATAATTTATGAAGAATATTAGAAGAAATACAAATTGATATCATACTATTCTATTATTGGTGATAGGTCTCTTACTATAAAAAAATCATATAGAATACATAGTAATAAGATGATTTGACATATTGATTTCTATATGTAGATTTATATCTACACAGTGCTAAATGGTTAAAATTTGAGTTGAGAAAAGTGTAATAGAAATGGACGTTTTAATTTCTAAAAATGTTCCAAGATAAATTTGTCCAAAACATGAGTACCTTCGTAAAATTCAACATTTATTATATTTACGAATTTACCCATTCTTCGTTCCTTACCATATTTCTAAAACTACCCTTTTGTTCCTTGAACAAAATCCATTTTAGGTTGTTATACGTTATTGAATTTTCAATTCCACGCCATTTTTGCATGCTACTTAACTATACTTCTTTCTCTTTCTTTTTATTTTTTATTTTTGGGTCTCCAACAACACCTCAAATTGGCAATGTGTCTGTTCGCAGACCCATTGTACTAGCATTTCAGGGAATGAATATGGTGACTGATTGCAATCCACCCATTCTGTAATGTATTCGCCATTGCAATTTATCATAAGTTTTGTATCACAGCCTCGAGAATCAACCATGTGGCATCTATTATAACGGAACATCAGTAATTCAAGTAAATCGAGGACCCCAAGTATTGCATATTCTAGAAAGGACCAGTTACAATGCCCGCTTCCCTGGAATAATGAAACAACAGCAATGGACAGCAACTTCGCGTGATGTGCGGATAGATCATTGTCATTCAAAGATCAAGTTATAATGATCCGTTCCAATATCTCAACATGTATGCGCCAATACTATGTCCATTATTTAATACTAGAGGCACAAGAAAAACAGAGCTTGATCAGTTCAAAAGGTAGATATGTTGTCAACCATAAAATGGAAATGTAGTCGGCATATAATCCTACTGTTACTGTGGTTTTTTTTTGTTTGATTGTAAGCTGTTCCGCAAGTCTGCAAAGGAAACAAAAACTGCGGGACTTACTAATTCATAGAATTGTTGCCTCTTTACAGTATCTGTTTTTAATCTCCCTTCCAAATCCGAGGCAATGTAAAAACCATACAGCATCATCTTTTGCAATCAAAGAGCAAACCCCAATTTCTCGTCTATAATCTGAAAAGACAATATATTGATTTCACAAAAATTCAGAAAAATGAAGCAAGTGGCTTAAGCATAATCAATTTTGTCACTTACGTGAACAGTTGAGTACGATTACGAGAGAGCTGAGGCCTCTTTATTGGGGAGAGTATCAGATTCCTTAAAGTCATTGAGGGGTTAGCAGCAGCAGACCCAAAAACAGCATGAGCGCCTGCCCTTCTGTTTGCAGCATCAATAGGAATGACTGTTTGTTTAGCTGGCGAAGAAGTAGAAATGTCAAAGTGCCCAGAGTTCGCACTATTCTGTCTTGCTGGCCATATATCTTCTCTAGGCCCTGGAGTTGCAGGAGAAGAAACCGACCAATCTGCAAAAATGTAAGTCAACTGGTTTTGGAGATTTAAGCAAAAATGATCACTAGGCTAAACTCATTACCTTTCTTATTGAAAAAAAAAGGCAAGCTAAACTTAATATCATAAAAGCATCAAAAAGCCAAAAGTACTGCTTTTATCTTCGAGAAAACTTCCAGTTTGTGAGGTAGGCACATTCACCATAACAGTGGAAGAAAGGAGTAAGATTACCTTTTCGAATGGGGTCTCTGTCATCTATCATGTTAATTGCCGGGTTTGAGAACAAACCCGGATCATTTCTTGGGTAAAAACTGTTTGCAGGTTGGATTGCTGATCGTTTCATTGACTCGTACTCACTCCTCAACTGATCATACATTTCATCAAGTTTTCTCTTCTGTCTGGCATAAAAAGTTTGCACATTTTTTTGGTATCCAAGAACCAGATCTTAGCATATAAACGAAATCAATATGTTAGGACACAGTGACAACAACAATAGACTGACCTAGATTTCTCAGAAAACTTTTCCTGGAGTTCTTGCTTGTCCTTGGACATACTTTCAATCTCCTGTTCCATCATTTGACACCTCTTTGCCATTTTCTGATATGCAGTATGTACCTGCTCCAGTTTCTCTGTGAACTTTTCTTGCATTGACTCACATTTCTGCCGGCACTGAGATACAATTCTGTTCATCTTGTATTGCATCTCTAGTTCCTTTTGGCCTAAGTAGAACATTACACTTCTATAAGCACTCTTCATCACTGAGTTTATTTTAAGGAAGACCCATAGCCTAAGAAATTGCCTTTCAAAATTCTTGGTAAAGTTTTAAGTGCCAACTAACCTCCTTTATTTTTAATTCGTTTTGTCTACTAACCAATGGATTTCAAAACAAAATTAATTATAAAGCCAGAAACAGATTATCATATTAAGGATACATATCTGTGGAGAAACTCCAGCCATGACCGTCTGCACAGAATGCACTGAGAATAAGCAACAAAATGGCAATATACATAAAAGGCAGCACTACTTTGAAAGGAAAAGCAGTTGGATTATGGTGTGAATTTCACTACAACATATCGATGATAGCTAAAAATAAATTGTAACATCAAGTTCAGCAATTGCTTACATTTATCCATTCGTCATTTGGATTGATATCCACAGCTTTCATAAGGCTGTCAAGCAAAAATGAAATTGGTAAGTTGAATAAATTTGATGAATACCTATATGGTAAGAAACAATATTCCAAGTTGCCCAAAACACCTTTCCATAACCCAGGGGTTTAAGAGCAATGATAGTATAGTCATTCATAGAGCAGCTTGCACTTGTGAATGAGAAGGAAGTTCTAAAGCACATTAATGCAAAAAGATGACCTAAATAGATGGAAAAAAGAAATTTTTGACTTTTGAAATTCCATCTACCTATGCTTAAAACTCTTACAGCTGTGAGCAACCCACTTCTTAACCATGTACACTACTATTAATTTTCTACCTCTTAGAGAGCACTTGATCACAAATGGGACATGCTGCATCATTGCTAAGGATCTTGCTGGCATCTTCATTGCCTTCTATGCTGTTAAGAAAACTGTGCATTGCTCTAATTTCAACACCGACATGAAGGGAAAAGGATTTATAATATGTAAACGATTATATAAAGCATTTGGATACACAACAGATGACCACAAGTGGTGGAAATGGCTCTCCCTTCTAATTCTCGCCAGCATGCATTGCATCTCATCTCAGCCTTTCATATAAGCCTTCAGTTCCATAATATAACAAAACCAAATGTCTGAGCAAAGTTCTTCACAATTTTTATATCTTCTGTATGGAGTTTTACAAGTGAGTTGAATGAGAGGCTCAACATTAAACAGACCAGAAAGATGTATAAGCATCAAGAGGAAACACCAAAAGTATCATGACAGGCATACACATAAGAAATGACTAACTCGACACTTAAGATTCACAGCTCGCTAGGCTGCCAAACAGGCAGATGCTCACTGCAAGTTGCTAAATTCAGATCAGACAAGAACCTCAAATTGAAGTTATGTAAACAGAAAGTTGAGAATATATATTTACATCACAAAAACTCTTTGGGACAAAGACCATTTTTTTTAAATGATTTTTGGCTGAAAACACAAATGAAATGACAGTTCTTAACTCAGTACATGATTTCTTCATGATATATGTCAGCTGCCTGGAGTAGTAAAGGAATTGAATATAAGTTTACAAATTCATCTAAAGTCAGCTTTCATGAATTTGTAAATTAGAAATCAGATGGATGAATGGCTAATTGTACTACATGTTTAATTAAGAATGAAAAGAAAAGAAATCATCAACCATTAACACATTAAAACAAATTGAAAAGAGGAAGACAAATAATGAAGAAGCAAAAACTATTCAATGCATGTAATCAATGTGAAGCTTCCGAAATATTACAATACTCCTCAATTTGGTATAAGGTGCGTGTTACATATATATGTTGTCCACAAGAACCAAAAAAGCAATAACAGTGATATATGCCTTTATCAAAATGGTGATATATATTGCTTACAACTACAGCTCTCATGTTCCTAGCCCAAAAATCACAAAACTATGCTCTAATCCTAATTCCTAAGCATCAAGTGATACATCAACCCCAAGTCCCAACCAGTAGTAACAGCCCAAAATTAGCAAGAATGCTTTGGCTCATTCTTACTACTACAAAACTTGATTTATAACTCTAAATTAACAGAGATACTCATCAGAAACTAATCAAACTAAATTTATAACTACTATCTGATGATTTAAAGACAAAAAGAGTTTTAGTACCAATAAAACTATGCATTTCTAGATATATCATAACTAAATATCCCAATTTGGTTCAGTTATCACCAGCAATTACTGAAAATTGAAAATTTTGAGTAATAATCTAAGATTAAAGCGGACTAAATTGTCCTCACATTGGTGCCCAATAATTGGAAACCTTCACTACAGATATTAAACAGCTATAAACTGGAGATTTCGAATTTATTTTCATTTATTTTCAGTTTCTTAGCAGCCAAACACGAAGCAAATGAGACTTCTTTTTAATTCAATTATAAGGAATCCTTCCCGATCAAACAGTCAAGTAAACACAAAAGCTAGCGCTTCTAAAAATTGATATAACCCTCCAAAATTTAATTTCTTTTTCTCTATAAGTCTCGTGATCCTGTTTTTCTTTGAAATCGTATGAGCTTTATTATTAAATTCAGTGTAGCCTAATCTAAATCGGCAACCAAATTATCGTCTTCGGTACAAATCAAAAGAACATAGAAATTCAAAATTCACATTAACAAAGTTTAATACAGCCTATAGAAAAATCAGGTCAAAACACTTGTTTAATGTCACTTTTTTTCTTAATTCGTACAAGAGAATCAGAATTTTATTTTCTTTTCTTTTCAATTTTCTCAACATACAAACACTACTAAAAATAAGGTTTGCCAACTTAAATACAGAGAATCATCGCTAACACTAAAAAGAACCTAGTAAGCGTTTCGAATATATATCAAACAACAAATCACGGCCGAAATTAACAAAATTCAGCATTAACAGATTCAATTCAATGCACAAGTTTTCACTACAAACGAATATTTCGAGAGACGGAGATGTAGAGCGAATAAACTGACCAGAGAGCTGTGTTGGTAATGGAAGGATCTAAACCGTCGAATGGTGAAATCAAAGAAGTTTTTGAGAATGGCGTAAGGTGAAAACGAAGATTCCGAATTTGTGACTGTAGAGAGATATTTATATTGAAGAATTATTTGGAGGGAAATAAGCTCCGTCTTTATACTTCAACTATTAGGACACGGACCACAGATACCGTACCTTGTGGTGGGTTTGACAATGTGGATTGTGGAAGGACTTATTTGGTGTACATAGAAAAAATTATGTATTTCTTTGTAAGAATTTCAAAACTCAGGGACTCAAACATTGTTCTTTAATATTTTGGTAAAACAAAGAATTTGATAATGTTTTTAAACCTTCCTATTCTCCTTGAACAACATTGCTAAATTTGAAATTTAATTGTCTTAATGTGATCATAATATGCATTTGAATTTGTGAATTAATTATGTTCAAAAGACATAATCTTTTACTTTATTAAGATTTCAATAATTGATAGCAATAAAATATATATATTTCTAAAATTAATTTTTTTATTTTTAATTAAAATTATTTTTAAAAAATAACCTTCCATACAAGAATGCTTATTGAAAGTCAAAAGTAATCATAAGATAATTAAAAATTTATTAAAATGTTTTAAAAAATATTTTTAATTTTTAATTAAAAAATTATTTTTTTAATATCTCAAGTATTCACCAGTCTGACCTAATCTTGATACTCGATACCTAGATTCTAAGACCCAACAACCTAGAAAATTAATTATTAAGTGACCATGTGACGCTGCAATTGCTCATGTCACGGATCGAATCGAGAATCAATGCGGTATTCATATAATAGGACAGAGTAGCTATAATTGAGCGGTGCACATCGTGGAGAACCAGCAAGTAACAGTAAAAGGTCCGACATGATCAAGAAATCTCTCAACGGCAAGCTGATGAAACAGAAAGGCGATTCCAAAGTCGACAAATTAAAAGAGTTTTGAGAATCAAATGTGTTATTTGATTACTTAGACAGAGAACAAAATAAAGCTTTGTGCCGCTTTAATTATAATAATAATAATAATAATAAAGAATATAAGAATGTTAAAAGTGTAATTTTTTAAATAAAAAATTTCAAAAATTAAAATAAATTTTATTCAAAAATAGAATTTAGACTAAAATTGAATATTCAATATAAAAAAAATGTAAATTTAAAATAATTTAATGCTAAAGACTATTTTTATTAAATTTCACTTATTCATAAATTAAGAGATTAATTTTATACAACTACAAATGAATTGAATTAAATTAAAAAATAAATTAATAATAAATTTATTTATTTATAATTTTAAAGCTACTCATATAAAAATTTTATTGTTGATATATTATATAAAATATATTTATTTATATTTTTATAACACACGTGTATGCGTACTTTCTTTGCAAAAAATAATGCTCTGTCTTGTAGTTTATTAGTAGCTAATGACAACCGAGTCATCGTCACAATACGGTGGAAATTTGTATTATAAAATTTTATTCGTATTTACTAATAAATACTTTTTTCAAAAGTGATAGTGGAAGACTCTGGAAACAAATGATTATTTTAAGAATTCCAGCCCCAAGCAATTATTCTGATTTTAATATTAATATTTTTTTTATTGTTTTACATAATTTCACGCATATAATTGCGGAGCGGGAGGGCCGTGTGGGTCTGGTGGAGGTGAGATATGGAGAATCCAATTAAAGAGAAAGCGCGAATCTTTGCGGTGTCAATCGGGGGATTGGGGGCATCGGACTCGTTCGTTCGTTGCTTCGCATCACCGCGTCTCTGACTCTGAGAATTCGCCGGTCCACCTGTACTCCTTGACGAATTCTTCGTCGGTTTTAAATTCGAAGCCGTCACGTTTGACTTTTCTAACCCAAACGCAACATGACCTCGGCTTTCAATTTACGTAACCACCCTTAACTAAACCACAATCTCTTAAAATGATTTTGATTCTACCCTACGATTTTGACAATGCCATTTTTGACCTTTTATGTTCGTTTTTTTGATAACTTGAGAATACAGTTTGGAATCATATGCTACAAATTTTCAGTGGAATTGAATTCTACCAGTTTTGAACAGTCGCTTCTCCTTACACACCACATTTCGCCCGATTGGTTCTCATAAAAGTCGTGTTATTATTATTATATTTTAAAATTTATAAAATTAAAATATTGATTGTATTTTTACAAATTTCATTATACCATGTTCGATTTCAACAACTTTGATTTACTTGTGTAACACGGAAAAGAAGAAGAAGAAGAAGAAGCAAAAGGAGGAGGAGGAGGAGGTTAGTTACATCATTATAACACAAATTACATGATCAGGTGAGAAAAGTAATAACATGGTATAGTAATTTGTCAAATACTTCTAGTATTATTGCCTAGGGGTTACTCATTTTCCTACGTTAGTCATTGAATATGTCATTAATTAGTGCTGTACCAATTTTATATTACTAATTTAAAAAAAATAATAATTGTAGACTTTTCTTTAATAATTGTGATAAAAATAAATCAAATATATATATATATAGAGATGAAAATTCTTAATATTTTATATTATTGAATTAATTTTAATTAAATAGTTGAAATTAAATTTTATTTATATATTGAATATAATATATTAATTATATATATTAAATTTAATTATAATTATTAAAAATATTTTAATTTAATTATTAAAAATTAATAAAAAATATTATATAAAATTAAGGAAAAATCTCTGGGTCTCTGTATATATTTATTGAAAGACTTCCGCTCATGTATGGTAACAGACTTTTCTGTTCCCAGCATTGACCAAGAATTGTCCCAATGTTTGAATGTCGGTGGAATGCACTTTTCGATTTTGTTAATTCAGTGGGTCGCCAAAAGTAATACAAAACAAAGAAAAGCAAAGCACCAGGTCCACAGCCACAAGCACCATCACTACCGTTGCTTCATTCAACGGCGCTCCACAATGCCCCTTTTTTTCGTGCTAAAACGCCAGGCGCGTTCACTTTGCGTTCGTTTCTCTGTTTTTTTTTAAATTTTTAAAAGGGAAAATTATTGGTCAATTTGGGTTTTCTTGTATTTTACATATGCGTTCTTTTTACTCTTTTATTTCTAGAATTTTAAAATAAGTACGCAAGAACAAGGTTCCTGTTTCCTTCCTTCCTTGCTCCAATTAATGCATGTCGCACTTGAACCGCTAGCTAACCCAACGCATTCCCCTATATAAACCTTACTAATCCTCTCCTCCAATCAAGCACCAAGCTCATCAATTATAACAGTCAATCATCTTTCATTCTTATTGATTCTCTGCAAAATCAATTAATCAGCCATGGTTCTCTCAAAGACTGCTTCTGAATCCGATGTTTCCATTCACTCCACCTTCGCATCTCGTTATGTCAAAAACTCTCTTCCTCGGTAAATATATTCTGTTCATATTATGTCATTTGTTTTTGTTGAGATATTGGAGGAAAGTATCTGAGAAGTAATGAAACTGGGTTTGTTGTGCTTTAGGTTTATGATGCCGGAAAACTCGATACCCAAGGAGGCGGCATACCAGATCATCAACGACGAGCTGATGCTTGACGGGAATCCGAGGTTGAACTTGGCCTCGTTTGTTACGACATGGATGGAGCCCGAATGTGATAAGCTTATGATGGCTGCTATTAACAAGAACTATGTCGACATGGATGAATACCCTGTTACCACCGAGCTTCAGGCAAGATATTTTTATATTTTACTTTCTTAAATTTCAATTGAAGTACGCAAGTTTTTCTATTCCCTGACATCGTCGGAAATTCAAAGCGGCGGATTCCTATTCCTAGTTACTCCTTTGTCTCTAAAAGTAGTTAATATTCACCGCGTAAGTTCCAAATGGGTCAGTACTAAAGAGTTTCAGAAATTTAGGCAGTAAAAACTTCATTTAATTTGTGAAACTAGAGAGGAACTGCGGACAACCCACTAAAAATCAAAAGCTGGGGTTTATTTGGCTGACATTGTAATTAATTTGGTACAGAATCGTTGTGTGAACATGATAGCACGACTATTCAACGCTCCGTTGGAGGAGTCCGAGACCGCCGTCGGAGTTGGAACCGTCGGATCGTCTGAGGCCATAATGCTGGCAGGACTTGCATTCAAAAGAAAGTGGCAGAACAAGCGCAAAGCTGAAGGAAAACCCTATGATAAGCCCAATATTGTCACCGGAGCCAACGTTCAGGTAATCAATTCATCCATCATTAAATTAATTTCCTCATCCGTATTCAAAGTTTAGGATGATCAATGACGAAAATAGTAAATTTGTATTTCATTTGAACAGGTATGCTGGGAGAAATTCGCGAGGTATTTTGAGGTGGAGTTGAAGGAAGTGAAGCTGAGAGAAGGATACTATGTAATGGACCCGGTGAAAGCTGTAGAAATGGTGGACGAAAACACCATTTGTGTTGCAGCGATTCTGGGCTCTACTCTCAATGGTGAATTCGAAGATGTCAAGCTCTTGAACGATCTATTGCTTGAGAAGAACAAGCAAACTGGGTAAGTATCAACCATTCTCAAACTAACTAGCTTTAATTAATCATCCGAAACGAAGATCATATTAACCTTAACCTGCGTGCGGGCTGCAGATGGGACACCCCAATCCATGTTGATGCTGCCAGCGGTGGTTTCATCGCACCATTTTTGTACCCAGAGCTTGAATGGGATTTCAGGCTTCCACTGGTCAAGAGTATTAACGTCAGCGGCCACAAGTATGGGCTTGTGTATGCAGGTATTGGTTGGGTTATCTGGAGAAGCAAAGACGATTTGCCTGAAGAACTAATCTTCCATATCAACTATCTCGGAGCTGATCAGCCCACTTTCACCCTCAATTTCTCCAAAGGTAACATAACCCTCTTCTGAAATGTTACTCCCTGAGAAAATTCATTACTTGCAATCTCTTTAGTGTAACATTTTGCTAATTGGCGATTTACAGGTTCTAGTCAAGTAATTGCTCAGTACTATCAGCTAATCCGCTTAGGCAACGAAGGATACCGCAATGTGATGGAAAACTGTCATGAGAACGCAATGGTTCTAAAACAAGGATTGGAGAAAACCGGCAGGTTTAACATTGTGTCAAAGGATGACGGGGTTCCCTTGGTGGCATTTTCTCTCAAGAACAACAAACGCCATGACGAATTTGAAGTGGCTGAGATGCTACGCCGCTTTGGGTGGATTGTGCCGGCGTATACAATGCCGGCAGACGCTCAGCATATCACCGTACTTCGCGTTGTCATCAGGGAAGATTTCTCTCGCACACTTGCCGAGCGTTTGGTGCTTGACATTACGAAAGTGCTTCATGAACTTGATTCACTTCCTTCAAAAGTGCTTGTTCCTGCAACTGAACAGAATGGCACTGTGGCTAAGAAGTCTGCCATTGAGACTCAACGGGAAGTCACTAATTATTGGAAGAAATTTGTTTCCGACAGGAAATCTAGCAGGACCGCAATTTGTTAGATGTCTTCGACGTGGGCATTTGGGTTTTTATTTTTTTTAGTTTTTTTGTAATTTTACATTTCAAAGTTTTGGCATACGAACTTGTTGGTGTGTTAACGGCTTAATATATAGCCGTTTGAATTGCTCTAATGACTTAATTGTTATTGATGATATTTACAAAAGCAATGTTACTATTTATTTATTTATATTCTTATACCATTTGGTTTGATCGTATTTTTTTAAAAAAAAATTATATATAAGCAAATTAAATCCTTTTATGTATAGAGTTTTTATTGGTTTGACATTTCTTGAATATTTTATGACATTTTTTTAATTTAAAATAAAATTATAATTGTTAAAAAAAGAGAGAGAGAACGGCGAGTCAATGCGCCAATTACGGAGCGAAAATATCACCACCCAGTAGGACGAGAAGTCACATTTCCATTGAAATATCATCTATTTTGTCAGAAAATACCTCCCGCCATTTAAGGATACAACTTGAGATGGCCCCCACATATCTGAGTGCAAATGGTCTAGCACACCGTCTGTTTTATGCATGCCTTTCTCAAATTTTACCCTATAATGCCTCCCAAGGACACAAGATTTACAAAACTTAAGGGCATTTTCAAATTCAGCACCTATTAGCCCTTGTTTTTTTTAAAAAAAATTCAACAAGTCCTTTCTTACCTAAATGACCCAATTTATGATGCCATAGTATCATTTTATCAGGAATTTTATTCACAGCAGCTCCTACTTCCCCAGACACTACAGTTCCATCTAAGACATATAATCCAGTCTTTCTACTTCTTGTCATATACACCAGAGACCTTTTTGGTATTTTTAAGACTCCATTCTCTGCCTTAATCACATACCCCAAATCATCTAACATGCCCAGGGAGATTGAATTTCTGTTTAAATCAAGTACTAATCTTACTCCATGCAATTTGTTGTTCGTACCGTCATGCAACTTAAATTTAATGCTTCCTATCCCTTTTACATCGCATGACATGCCGTTCCCCATTACAACTTTTCCTACATTAATAAAATCCAATTCGAAAAATAAAGTTTTGTCGGGGCGCATATGAAAAGTGCATCCTGAATCAAGAATCCACTTACCTTGATTATTACTCTGGAAAGTTATTAACAGAAAAACATTCTTGAAATCTTCATCTGTTACAATTGAAGCTTCAGGTTGCTTGTTCTGCTTCTTTTCTTTCTTTAACCCCGTCCTATCAGGAAAATCTCCTTTAAAGTGCTCTTCTTTGTGACAATGAAAATAGTTTGGAGTCTCTTGTTTCGATTTTAATCTGCCCTCTTTCAAGCCCTTCCATCTTGGTCTGTACACCCTCTTACTGTCAAACCATCAACTGGATTAAAATCTTTTGATTCAGCCCTTTTATTGAAATTCTTTAGAACTTAAGGCCAATTTCACATCATCCATCGAAATTGTCCCTTCCATACAATAGTGTCTCCACAAAATGTTCATAGCTTGGAGATAGGGAGGTTAAAACCATTAAAGCCTGGTACTCATCATCAAATTTGATGTCAATGGTTTCCAAATCCAAGATAATTTTGTTAAATTATCAAGATGTTGACGTACTGATCCACCTTCCTCAAGACTCAATGCATACAACTTCTTTTTTTAGATAAAGTAAAAAATTAATTCTTATTGTTATTATTAATTATTTATTTATTTACTTGTTTGTATAAAAATAAATTATAAAAGAATTAGCTTTTAGTGTTGCCATTAATGACTTTGTTTGTCGAGAAACAAGTAGAAACAGAACAAAATTCTAGGAACTATTTTATTCCCTCGTTTGATGTGGACTAGATGTTACACTGACTGGATTTTGTTGGATGGTTTAATTATTTATGGAAAATTATAGGTTATATTTCTCTTGTCAATCTTTTTTTAATAAATATTTTCACTCTATTTGTTTTCTACTAATAATTCTCTTCTTTTAAATACGCATAATTAAAATTTTAAAAATTATAGTATTTTGTAAGTGTTAGTGAATTCAATAAAATACCAAAAATATCCTTATTTATTTAATATTTACTATTTTTCTTTTTAGGTTCATTATTTTCTTTTTTTAAAAAAAATTTAATCAATGATGATGTACATTATATTCTCTGCATCACCTTATTCATTCTTTTATTTTAGATTTATCATCATTGTAATTATAATTAAATGTTAATTTTTCTCATCTTCTCGTTTGAATTGAGAATCGTGATCTTTTTGTTTTTTTAATATTTTTTTATTTTTTTTGTTAAAAGATAAGTATTTTATTTTGTGAAATGAAAATATTTAGCTTATTATTGTTATTATTATTATTATTATTTCAAAGCCAATTATACAAAATTGTAATGATAAAAAGAAATAGATGGGGGTGCTGTTACACTTAAAAATTTGAGGAAATAGCTCCACCTATTTATGAAAGTATAAAAACAATAAGGCTTCCATTTTCTGTTGGACTCAGGCTTGCCGAGAGTAGTTTGGGCTTACATATCAAATCTTGACCAGACATTGTCCTCAGCCTTTCAATTTTGATTCTGTTGAATGCAAGTGTGTCTTCAGAGTCCAAGAGGATATTCTTAAATAGAGCCCATGTTGTTTGATAAATAACAAACGAGAGCACAGTTTGGTCATTTGTAACAGGTAAATTAAAAATATTGACCAAAACCTATTTATAAAAATACAAAATAACACTAACATCAAGAATTTAATGCTTGTAAATGATTAAAATATGTCCTCTTTATTATTTCACTAAAATTAAAGATTTATTTATTAATATTCCATTCTCAATTTTCAATCAAATTTAGTAATAAACAAAGTATCGGAAACAAGTATGAAGCTGATATGATCAAACAAATATCACTGTAAGAAAGAATTAATATGCCCAAACTGGAAAACATGTTAATGTTGCATAACAAACCCAAGCTTTGATGTTCATAAGTTGGGGACCTTCTCCAATTTTCATACGAAGGGTTTAAGTTTTTCTGTAATCAAATAAAGTACTATGTTACTTTATAAATATTAGTGAAATAATAGATCAAACTGTGTTATAGCAATAATAAATCTTTTATAAAATATTTATTGGATTGTATTAATACAAGAGTAATAGTGCAATTTCTAAGTGATATGGTATTTATTGGAATGATAAAATTTAAGATTTTTTTTTCAAAGAAATCTGAAGAAGATGTCATTGTTTCCTAATCAACCCCAAGCTTGTATATTACAGAAAGGAACAACAATGTTTGCAGAATTGTCTACCACTTGGGACCTTCTCCAATTTTCCTACGAAGGTTTTGATTTTGTTCCCCTAATTAAATAAAGTATGCATGAACTTTTGTAATAATAATTATAACTTTATATATATTATTGCAATAATAAATTAAAATGTATTAGAGAAATAATATAACTTTTTTTTAAATATATATATATATATATATATATATATATTCACTGAGGTGTATTAATACAAGGATAATAGTGCAGCTCTTAAATGATGCGATATTTATTAATTAAACAATAACTATTTATAATTAATTATATCATTTGTTAATATCTAATTGATAAATGATAAATAAGTTGGAATGATTTACTTTAAGAAGTCACGCAATATTATTAAAGCTATGTATGAAGATAACTGTTAACAAGTTCAAATTATTAACAAGTTCAAATTATACATATATAATACAATTTGTATAATTAATATAAAAAAATTAATTAATAAATTAAGTACATTACCTTCTTATTATAATTAGAAAAAGATTATTTTAAATCCATTACCAAACCTTTTATTTTTAACATAACACTAGAAATAAAACTTTTATTATAAATTGTATTTATATAAACAATTATAATAAAAATATAGACATGTAATGAAATATAGTATTATTATATCTATTTATATAAAAATTTATATATGTAATTTTTATATATATATATATATATATTATATATACTCATATTAATTACAATTTTATTTCTTAGATATGCATTTAATTCAAGCAATGCAAACATACATTATTTGTTACATAAGCCACACGCACACATTTGTGATACTCAAAACCAAACCATAGTGGCGGTAACTAGTAGTTATCACATTATTATATTACATAAGAGCTCTCTAGCGCATTTGCATGGCTCAACTCAGCACTCAGCAGCAGAAAGCTATGCATGTTCACACTAACTTTTGCTTTCCACCTACAAAAACCAGCCTCGAAGATCAACAAAGCTTCAGCGAAAAACATAGCAAACCCTAACGTGTCAACACATAAAACTAACAAATCAACGCAGCATACACTCAGAGCAAATGATTGTAATCATACCCTCTTGAAATCAAACTTTCCCCCGGACCCTAAATTTCTTCCACGATTCCCACAACTACCGCACTACCCAAAGCACTACCAATAATGTCCCTTTTCACATTGGTCATTTCTTTGTTTGTTTTCTATATATAGTTGCCGTTTTGGCCTCAGAAAACCAGTGCTTGATCAATAGAATTAACACAAGTGTGTGTGAGGTGCGAGATATCAATCGACAACAATGAAAACATCCAACACGAAAGCTTGTCTTGTTATTTTCTTTGTTTTGTTGGGGGGTTCGAAAGATTATGTGAAGGAAACTGAGGCCGCCAGAGAGTGTGGGAGGACGCCTATAAGGTCTGCGGCGGCAAGCATGAGCCCCTGCTTGGCGGCTGCTAGAAATGCCAGGGCTACGGTGCCGCCGATTTGCTGCTCAAAAGTTGGTGCTTTGATCAGAACAGCGCCGAAATGTCTCTGTGCTGTTTTGTTGTCACCTTTGGCAAACAAAGCTGGAATCAAGCCTGCCATTGCTATTACCATTCCTAAACGATGCAATATTAAGAGAAGAGCCGTCGGAAAGAAATGTGGAAGTAAGTGAATATTCATTTTATTTTAATCATTAATTAACTATAAAATTTAGAAAATTTTAAATTAAATAACGGGTGATACTATATATGCTACTAATAATTAACTATACATTTTAATTTAAAATTTATAAAATTTTAAATAAAATTAATATTATATACTTTAAATTTTATTTTAAAATTTATATACCAAATGATGTGACATTTATTGAATAAATGATGAGATAATATTATGAATAATTTTAAAATTTTATAAAAATACAACATTTATTTGATAATATACCATAATTAATAATTAAAATTATTTTATCTGTATTATTCTTACAAATTTTTTTAAAAAAAAATTAACAATATCATAAAATATTTTTGTACTTCTTATTTTTATGGTAAAGTCCGGATTTCATGCATGTGTGTGTGTGTATATATATATATATATATATATATATATATATATATATATATATAAAAAATTTTGTTTAAAATTTTAATCTCACGTATTAATTAAGTAAATTAAACTTTTAACACATTAATTTACAAATTTTATCATAGATGCATTATAAAATAAAAAATGATAAAATAGAGTAACCTCCCTGAAAGAAATGTCCAATCAATTGAAACGACCAGTATCCACAGTCCAATTGCCTAATATAACTGATAGTACCAGTTCATTATTGTCTAACTACAAATTAATTTTATTTTTTATTTTTTAACTTTTGGGTAGGGTACACCGTGCCTTGAGAATGCGCGGAGGAGAATGACAAATCAAACGTGATGACTCGAGAGAAGTAGCGAGTGCGAGTGATCAATAAATAATAATGGGTCGGGTCACCCGACCCGATCATTTCGAGCTGTAGTAGTAATTCTATGCTTTCTGAAGATTTATTTATGGCTGAGGTTGTGTTGCTAATGAAACATCATTGTCACTTGTGCTGTTTGCCATCTATCTACCTCTATATATATATATATATTTTAAAACATGATGATATCCCATCTTTTTTCATTTTAATAGAGTGAGAATTTAACATATAAAAAAAGAAAATGACTCATTTTTCTTAGTACACTCCATTGTATGTTCGCATTGGCTGAGGGCTTACTATTAAATGTTGTATTTCTTATTTGAGTTTTGAAAGTTAAATCACAAAAATATTTAATAATTAATATTTTTTAAAAAAATTATGTACTTTTGCTTTATATAAAAAAAATAAATTATTTTACTTTTAAAAATGTAAATATTTTTAATAAATTTTATTGAATAATTTTTTTCATCGTAATTTCATAAAAAAATAAATTATCTTATTGGACGGACCTATTATTTTTACAATCTTTAGAGATTTACATTCAAATAGAATATATGAATGTTTTCAATTACTTTTCTCCTTCACATGCTGCAATGTCATGTGCTCATTGACATTATGAGTAAAAAGGAGGGCATTCAAATTTGAACTAAAGATACTGTCATCAAATGACTGACTGACTCATCCACCTATACTCCAAATGATTGGGAGAAAATTAAAATATATATATTTTTTCATTTCCTTCCCTAAATTAAAAGTCAAATTAAACATTTTATTTAAGTTGTTCTATAAAACCATGACATGTTAACAACTACCCCTTTTTTGTGAAAATGTATTGTAGTCCAGCTGTCCAGGGGCTTAGCTTAGCTTAGCTTAGCTTTCAATTATAATATTTTCATAGGACATTTTTGGGAAAAAAAAATCCCTACCGTCTGATTTAAATAATCAAATCAAAATTCGGCACAAAAGACACCACACAAAATGAGACACATTGCACAAAACTACTTTTATTCCCACCGTTTGATTGAACATCAACAGAAATCCCACACAAAAAACAATGTTCGCAAGACACATTTGCTAGAAAGTTTGGACCATTCAAAACCCAATAAAAAAAAGCAACGGGCCCACAGTCCCCCGTTAGAATTCTTCTTCTTTCCCCTCCTTTCTTACAATGGGGTCCACGAGCAATAGCATGCTTAAAATATGGACCTACCTGTAAAATGACACCCAACCATGGTCTTAAAAGGGCAATTAACATCTGAACCCATCCACCTCTTCTCTTAACCAAAGCTAGAATTCTCAATATTCTACAAATGTTCCTTTTAGTCCCTAATTTAGGTTACGAGTATTGAAAATATGCATCTAATAATATTAAAAATATGTTTGATAATATTAATTTCTAAATAATTTAAAGATAATATTTAATAAAATATTAATTTTTAACGAGAATTATTGACTTTTCTACCAAAATTTATTATTTTACTATTCTCTTTACAATTGTAATAATTTTAAAATTAGATATTCAATCTCAATTATATACTAAAATTATTATTTTAATTTTTTTCAAATAATATTAGTCTTTTAGAAAAGGAAAATTAGGCCCACAAAATTGATTGCAGTGGTTAAACGATAAAGACTAAAAATCTTTCAAAAAGAAGTAAGTGGCCCAAATATGATTAAGAGAAACAGGAGTGTTAATAAGGTGTGTGTAGCAACAAGTAGAAAAATAAGAGGATTGAAAGAGGTGGGTAGAAAAGAGAAACCGACCTAACATATTGGTGAGAATGTGTAAGATAAAGATCCAAAAAGAGAAACGGTTGGTAACAAAATCAGAAGGAAGAAGAAGAAAGGGAAAAGCTGAAATTTGAATTGTATTTTCTCTCTTTCATTCATTTGCTGCGTAATGCAAATGCAACAAAACCAATGATTTGAGACGACATCATATCATAATATTTTTGTCATAATTTAGTCCCCCATAAACCAAACCCCACATTACCATTATAATTTTAATTATAAAACAAGAATAAGAATGGAAAAAGTGACCACATGCCACCATGCATTTTCCGTATCCCGAGTAACAAACACTTTTCTTTTCTTTTTTCTTTGTCGTTGACTGATTCACAACTTCTGAAATTATCTAATTTCTCTCTTTTCCCCGTAACTACTCGCATAAATACTGCCATTTCCCCATCATTCTTCCTCAACAAAGAGAAAACCCATATCTATCTAAGCTTCTCTCGCTCAAATGGCTTATTCTAGCAGCCTCCTCCATAGTTCTTCCTCTTCTTCTTCTTCTCTCTGTTGGGGATCTTCAAAACCTTGGAGTTTTCAACGCAGACACGTCCTTAGGTAATAGTAATAATTTTCTTTCTTTCTCCTTTTGTCTTGCTTTTATTGTTATTGTCTTTAATATCGCTTCTTTGTATGTGTAAACTATAGTTATGGATCATGTAGGTGCACCGCCGCTATGCTTTCCTCTGATGGATCAGTCTGATGGTTTTTCAACTGGGTATTTGGAAGATGCATTGCTTGAATTCAGTATTGAGCGGTCTAAAAGAAGAAGGTTGCTCTTGTTCGGTGATGATATTTCTGATGCTGATCAAACGAACAATGCGGCCTCAAAGGATTTTGAAATCGTAATCATACCTTTTGAATTGACAACCTTTTTTTTCTACATTATTCTAAATCTATAATATGATCGAAGCTGATGATTTTGTGGTTATACACACCAATTTGTTTACAGTCCTGCTGGAATTCAAGCTACAGAAATTGGGGCCTGTCTGAGAATTTTAGTTGCATGAGCCAGATAACTTGTAGCTATAATGGAGTTTCAGGTAAATGGTGTTGTCAGTCAAACAGCCTCTGAATTGTCTGTTAATTAGTACATTATGTATGATGTTTCAAGCCACATATTTTTTCGTTTTGTAGATGAACCCATGAGCTGCACATCGGTGAGCAGAATCTCTCACGAAGAAACAAACATGATACCAGATATCAGAACACCAGAGGAGACAACTTCAGCCATTGAAGCTCTTGATTCATCGTCTTCCTCTTTCAAAAACTCAGTCAAAACCGAGTCGCCATCAATATTCGACGAAGAAACCACACCTTCTTGTGGTGTGCACATATTTTGCATATCTAACTTAATTTCCTTCTTATTACTTCAAGAAATTCAATCATAAAAGCATTGTTTTGTGGTCTTGTTAATTAGGTGTTGATGATGCTAAAAAGTTGAAGAAGAGATCATCAGTGATAAAGAGAGTGGTGTACCCATTTGCATTGGTGAAGCCAGGAGGGAAAGAAGGCGACGTGACGTTACACGACATCAACAAGAGAATTCTGATGCCGCCGACACGGCCAGTTAGACATCCGGTGGGGGATTTTGCTTGTGGGCCATGTGTTTCAGCGGATGGTCCCGGCCTTTCTGGGAAAGCTGTGGTTGCCCTAACAAAGATTCATACTCAAGGGAGAGGCACAATCACTATTGTTAGAACCAAAGGTTAATTGAGTAGTTAATTATCATTAATTAGCTAGGATTAATCAATGATAATTAATTAAGTAGCTCATCGTCAGCTTGAGCTAAGTTTAAGTGTGTTTGAATTGTATAGGAAAAAGAGATCAGAGGTGTATGTAATTGACATTTACATATACGTGTATGGTTTACTTTGTATAAATTAGAGTTACTTTCGCATAATGTTGTGTTGGTCTGAACTGAAACTTAACTGAATTGTGCAAAAATATGAACAAGTAAGTGTGTAGAAGAAAAAAGAGGAAAGTGAAAAAGAAAAGGGGAAGAAGATCAGAAGAGAAGAGAAAAGAAAAGAAAAGAAAAGAAAAGAAAAAAGCGATGTCCAGAATAAAGGGTATAAAAGAAGGATTTGAGTTTGAAGGAGAAAGAAGACGACGCCAATGTTTCAGGTCATGCTGGCATTATCATACATCGTATTCATGTCTAATCTAAGTTTGAAAATATTTGGGAAGAATTGACAGAGACAGAGCTGGAAATTTTGTCAAGTTTGGGGTGGGGAGGTTGGTAGACTTTGGGTTAATACTAAATCACGCACCTGCGACTGCATGCCGTGATTAATCCCAATTAAATCTATCTTATTGGTATCACAAACATGTTAATTAAGATGTAACTGTCTACAAATTATATACGTAGACCAATGTCAAAATTGTACATATAAAACTCCAAGGGTGAGACAGTAATTTAGAATTAATTAATGTAATTAAATTGCAATGACTTGCACATCATAGCTCATTAATTAGTTCATAGTTCAATCATAGAAATTGTAATGCAATTCACTTGTTTTCCTTCACACCTCTAGCTTCTACTAGAGTTTATAGAAATATATAGCTGCTGTTGCTGCTGCTGCCTTAGAGTAATAGGAAGAATATAGATGAATAAATAAATAGGGTAGTTTCATTACTTATTATTTGTTATGACGATGATGATACGACGATGATGATATGAATTGGGATGGAGAGAATAGGCCACAAATTAATGAGTTAGTGCGAAGTGTGGTTGTCAAGCTAAATTTTTGATGAAATTTGTCTTCTTGTGACTCAATTGTCTTGTGGCATACGTCAAACTAAACACCCACCAATACAAATAAATTTCTAGGCAGTATCTAATAAATCCCACCTGCTCCTATCTTTGACCCACTCATATCCATTTATGTAAAATTGTGATCTACTTACTGTACATATTCCAACTCTAAAAGTCATAGATTAATTTAGTGACAAGTCGTTGTTAATCAAGGAACGGATTCAGCTTTCCACTACTTTATACCATGCGTAAATTGGTTTTCTATAAATTTGATAAATTTACAAGATTTATATTACACCACAAAAAGATTGAATCTAATAAGAGTTGTAAT
The DNA here is from genome assembly GCA_019650275.1 of Xylocarpus granatum. Classification (NCBI taxonomy): domain Eukaryota; kingdom Viridiplantae; phylum Streptophyta; class Magnoliopsida; order Sapindales; family Meliaceae; genus Xylocarpus; species Xylocarpus granatum. The sequence goes on from BNST01002825.1 coordinate 21,614, forward strand.
AGATGCATATTTTGACAAAAGTTTTAATAGATGTTAGAATTTTTTTAAAATATATATATATATATTAATTAAATTTAAATAATAATAATATAAGGTAATTCAATAAAATTATCATCCTACTCTAATATTATTAAAATGTTTAAATTATAATTAAGAAGCATTACATAATTACAAAACGGAAATCACGGGCACGACCAAAACAACTCTTAAAGCACAATGACATTAATATTAGTAGCCGTATGGCAAAGTGGTAGGGTGCACGTCCCTTCTAGTGATGATTAATTTTATTTATTTACCTTTAATTAATTATGAATAAAATAATCTTAAATGTTAATGATTAATGTACCTTACTTTACTTTTTCTTCTTTATTTGCTAAAAATATATATATACAGAGAGAAAGAATTATTATAGATATTGTTGAGAGTATAATCTTTTGCTTTTCACAAATCCCAAATTGCTGAAAATGAGATTCTCTTCATTTCTCCCCTTTTAAATATTGCTATTGGGATTACACAATCGCTCCTCGATTTTTAATATTATTAAATGTCAAAAAGGGCTTTTTATGTGATGTCAGCTGCAAAATTACCGGCGAATTAACATAATGGGCATTTATTGGCCCAATTACCGAACAAATTGGTCTGGGCCTCTTTTGCATTCCATATTCACCCCCAAAAACATGCAACAAGCTTGCTGATTTAATTTAATTAATTACTTCACAAATAAAGTAAATGAGTACGTGGACTGTTGTGCGTTTGAGTGAAAGAAGTTAATGAATGTCAAGTTTAACATAAAATGTTTGCATAAACCAAAAACACTTTTTTGATGTACAAATGTTTTATAATGTTTTCAAAATAGATTTTTAAAAAAAAAGCCTTGGCTTTCAAATTTTGAGTTTTCAACTTTATATATTTTTTTAAAAAAATAAATTAAATGATATCTCGCCAAAGAGATATGGGTTAAAGTCCTGCAAGTAAAAAATGATTTTTTTTTCTAAATTTCTTAAAATAAAATTGAATTATGTTACTACACACACAGTCATATTATTTCTCAAATAATATAACTCAAGAATTTTTTTATTAAAATAAAAATATAATTTTAACAAAAATATACGACTAACAACAAAGGTAATCAATAATTTTTTTATTCAAAATTCTTCTCATAAAAATTCTACTAATATAAGATATATTTTAACAAAATTAAATTATATACACATGTGTGTGTGTATATATATATATATGTATGTATGTATGTACACGTGCGTTCATTTATATAATATAATATAAATTTTAAATAACTAAGAGTTCTTTTACTGTAATTATGAATAAGTCACTAAAATATAAATGTAAGAACAAAAATAAGTGTTTTTTCTATTATAAATAAATTATTAATAATAAAATATTGTAATAGTTATATTTTAAAATTAAGTGGAAATCCAATGATACTAAAAAATTAATACACATGCACAAGAAGATACGATCAGTAGTAACAATTACCATCAATAACAGTTTTCTCAATTAGATGTTGTTATGTGCCCGTCAACTAATAAATTAAAGAACAAGTAATTAAAGTACCACCCTACACTATTAGTAATATTTTTTTGTGACATGATATGCCAAAACACGTAATTTAAATTGTTTACACGAATCCAACCAATTTATCATGTTTTCTTATGTATATGACTGGCATGGAGGAGAGGAAATCCTACCTTCATAAGCCTTAGACAAAATATATGTATATGCAAACTTGAATATGTATACATCAAACTCAAATAAATACAATTCATATTAACAGAATTCACGTTTATCTATTATGGGCTTTGATTAGAGCTGAAGAATTATAAAATGGATGAACACTAGACAGAGACTCCAAGGCTAAAATTCTAAACCACAGTGCGCTCTAGTAAAACTATACCAAATATTATACATCATGCACAACTTCGGATGTTAAGCCTCGTATACTCAAACCGAATAGACCCATGCAAAAATAAAGGCTATTACGTGACTGCAAGCGTATCATAGTGTTCCAATATTCCTCTCAAAGTCCTAACAAGCATTAACTTAAATGTTAGATTGTGCAAAATTGAAAGGCGTGGTAGAGGGATGAGTTTTTGGGAAAATTCAGCCAATAGATATTGAAAATGAAAAATATAACTTAGTCAGTGAATTCGTTCTCAAGCACAAAGGTGTTAAAAAAGTATACCCAAAAGTTATTTGTGCTATTAACTTCAGAGATATATTTTATCTTATACATACATTATCTATTAATAAAAAAAGAACTTTTTATTTATTAAATATACGTTATTTTCTTTATTTAATCATGTATATAAATAAAAATATATTTATGAATTGTTTAGATAATTCATTTAAGAGTTAAATGACCTTATCAAAATCATTTTCTACGAAAGTAATATCGATTAGGCAATGATGTTGCATAGCAGGCATATTAAATATCTTTAATGAATATCATAAAATGATATTAGTACATGTAATATAATGGTCATATTATTAAGACATTAGTATATAATAAATAGTTGGAGAACAATTTATTTGAATATAACCATCAACGATAAATCACATGATACTATACATAATCAATAATTTATCATATAATTATATTAGCGAACAATATTATCCTATGACTTGAGATATCACTATCGAATTTGGTGTAGATATACATAGTTTATTTGATGAATAAATACTAGATTAGTTACGTTTTATATGATAAAATCAATTTTGATAATGTATTATTATATTTGAAAATGTGTAATGGTAAAAATACAATCTGTTGACTTGATACACCTAGAATCAAGATTTTTGCTCACTCGATCTAGATTTGAGTTTTCAGATGAATATCAATAAATAGCTAAAAAGTAAATATTTGACTAGAGTAATCAAATGTCAAATGAAATAGCTCGTGGTGATGAGTTTAACACATAAATTGATGATTTGTAATTTTATCAGTAAAGGGTTTAAACATACCATAAATCCTAAATCGATTGGAATCAAATATTAGAATAATTTTACCCACACGATATGTACAATTAAGATGGGACCAATAAAATAATACTACATTGTGAATTACAGGTTATGGCATATTATTAAATATTAATTATGTCGGTAAAGAATCAAATAATTCGATAAAGCCAAAAAGTTTGGAATAAATCATAATTACTTCACAATAAACTCAAATGATTATATTAATAATTAAAGGTAATGAAAAATATTCACAAGTAATAATATTATTAGGAATAAAGGCTAGTACCTTTGAGATAATATTTAAGATTAAATAAATAATATAATTATTATATATATTTATAAATTCTTTAAAGTATCCAAAGGATTTTTTATCTTGGGTTTGTATGAAAATATAATTTATTATAAATTACATGGTTAAATTAACAATATTGATTATCTAATAACCTAAGTGAAAATGTATAATTATGGAATAATTACATGCTATACCATGTATATATATTTAATTATATTTTAGTTAAAAATTAGCCAAATATTTGCATTTAAGTCCAAGTAATTACATGTATAAAAATGAAAATCACTAGATGATTATCAATTTATCCACGTTACCTTCGCACCTTTATTGATTGGCAAGGATAAGATTGGAAAGGCATGGGTAATTATTTTAGTATATATGTGTGTGATGCTTGACCAAAAAAGTGAATTTTGACTTTGGAAAAAGCAAGGCTACCTGTGAAACCCACTCCTCCCAAGCTTGCATCCGGCCGAAGCTTCTTCTCCTGTAGTGGTCGTGTAAATTATGAATTCTTCCCGTAATTGAAGAATTTTCATCACACCCCATCGCTTAAGTATATTTGCTCATCCAAAAATTTTAATTTTACATATTGATGATATATGATTACTTGGCCTATTATATATTTATAACAATATTTCAATGAATATATATTTTAAATTCAATAAAAGGCAAAAAAAATAAGATTTTATAAAATTATTAAAGAGTTTTGTATTATTTATTTATTTTTATATGATATAAAATATATATAATAATATTATACTTTTACGTTAATTTTAAAAATAAATTTTGTGCAAAGTTTGAAATATGTAATTTAAAATAATTATATTTTTTTTCAAATAGAAAATTCTGAGGAAGCAGTAGAAACACACACTTCGGCTAGTAAAATGGTGGAAGATGGATTTATTTTTATGTTCAACTGCAATTTTGGAAGTGGCCTCACTAACGTCACGAAGGGTCCCGCGACGTGTTGGTCACGCCAAGGAAAATTTCACGACACCGTAACTTTGGTTCAAGATTTGTTATTTGAATTCGTTTCCAGCGACCTCCGGTCAAATATTCTGCTTCTGTCTGTTTACCACTTCTCAGTCCACACCAATCATATTTCTCCGTCTTAATGACAAATACATTTAAATACGTGGCACCCTTGATTGAACCAAAACTAGTTGGTACGCAGTCTGCTCCTTGCACCCATGTTTTGTTTGTTTTTATTAATTTATAATTTCATTATAAAAAATAAAGAGAACAATAAAAATATTTTTATTAAAAATTTTTATTCTTTTAAGTGAAAGAAAGAAAATTTATTTTTTATAATAATTAAATATTTTATTTTATTTACAAAAATATTTTTATTTTGATTAAATTAATTAATTATTTCAAAATTTTATTAATATAATATTATTTTATTTTATTTATAAATTAATTTATCACCATTAATATTTATTTTTATTATAAAAATTCAATACTAATTATAAACTATAAATATTATTATTTTTTGATATCATTGTAAGTGTATATATTTTATATTTTTCATAAATATATTAATTTATAACTTTATACTTATAATAATTAAAAATATAAATATATAATATTTTTAATTTTAATTTTTAATCCTTTTCAAAACAAACTGATTATCAAATAAAATAAAAATGTTATTATTTAGTATTTATAATATAATTTTGTAAATATTATAAAAATTAAATTACTTTAATAAATAAACTTGATATTTGTTTGCAATTGATTTTATGAATTTAAAAAAATTATGCATTTAAAATAAGAAATATTTTTTTAATTAACAAATATATTTATAGAGTATAAATTTAAATATTTATTATTAAATTAATTAATAAATTTATAGAATTTAGCTATTCTATATTTAAAAATAAATTTTAAAATTAATTCAATTTTTTAAATTATAAAATGTATAGAGTATTTAAATAAAAGTAAGTAGTTTTATTCAAATAAAAATAATTATTGAATATAATGTGTATCTGTATTTAAAATATATATTTATTAATTATTTATTATAATAATTATTTTATTAAACATAATAATTTATATTAAAAATAAGAATAATTAAAAATATCAATTTATTAATAAGTATTAATAAAATTATGTAAAGAATATTTTTACTAAGATAAAAATAATAATAATTTTTTTGTAATTTTATAATACAAATAAATAAAAAATTATTATTATTATTATTATTTACTTTCTTTCTCTTCTTTGCTTTATTGGTTCCTTTTCATTGTTGAAAACAAGCACTCTGCCAATTTCTTGTCCCTCTCAAGTGATGCATGCAATTGGTGGTATATTTTTTTTGACGTCATTGGAAAGAGAAATTAGCATTTGGATGCCTGGGTTTTATGATTTTATAATAAGAATACAATTTTATGTATTTATATTATACAGATCCTAAATTATACCACCCCCAACAAAATAATTAAAGATATATTATTGATGCTGAGGTTTGACCACAAAAATATAATAAAGTACAACTTTGGAATTTCAATCGTTTAAAATAAGGAATAAATATCTATTTTATATAAATTAATTATATATACAGAGAATTTGATATTATTATCTTAAATTATTATATTTTATTTTAATCTTGAAAAAATCTTTTCTTTGTATTAGTGACAACTTATCTTATATATATACATATATACAAGTGCGAGTAAGGGGGGGTGGATATCGAAAGAAACACTCAACAGCTGTCTGAAAAGAGAGTTTTATAAAAATAATTAACAGGTTACTGAACGCACAATCTCAACTTCCCACGTGTCCGATCAAGAAGAGAAGGCACTGAGTTTTCCCGTCATATTTGAATCAAAAGAAAGAAACATTCATAAGCGAATAACAACGGACGAACAGAATCACATAAACATTAATAAGCGTCAGCTGTTATCGAGAGATTCTACTCAAAATATTTACAATACGTGCAATAAACCTGATCCAGAATGACAAGAAAAAAAAAGAACACTGAAGCAAAAACTGAGACATCTTTTGATGAAAATGGCCGATCAACCGGAGGTTTATTTATTTCCTTCCTCAACTGACCCATAAAACATGACCGGCGGGGCATGGTGTAAATAAAAAATGACAAATACATAAGCTAACGACGAGAAGAAGGGCAGATGGTGGAAGATTTTCTGGAATCAGTTCCGGGTTTCAAGCAAGTAAGACAAGCAGAGAACATAACTCTGAGAGCGTTCTTTAGAACTTGGCCGCGTTTGGGGATCAAACGCGGGTTTCTACTAGCACCCACTCTTACGGCAATTTCTCGACCCCATCCGGTTGGTCTCGGCGACGGCACCTGAGCTTGCGTAGCTGTAGCCGCCATGTTAGAGTTGCTAAATCCTCGGAATTGGGAGTGACACAGATTCTCAATTTAAAGACCAAGGTTCGGCTGGCGGCGAGCAGCAAGCGAGCGAGTGTTGGAGCTTGATGGAGCACCGACGTGTATTCTAATACAAAGCCTTGAGCACGCGTAAAAGTCGTGTCTCAATTTCCTTACATACCAAGTAGAAATAAAAAGCACCTTCGGCCTCTTACAAACCCACAACTTCGCATTTCTCAATTTCGATTCATTTCATTATCTTGGAATTTGAGTGAGTCCGTGCCTGTCCACGCGGGCCTCCTTGAGTCTCTATACAAGACTAGTTCTACTTAGGCCATTCGTTTCGATGCCAACTGTAAAGTGATGATTGGCTCCCTTGGCGATCAAAATATTTTTCAAGGTAATAACATCTGGATCCTTATATTTTTATGATTTCAAAAAATGGGGTCGCCAGTAAATTTGTTTATATTGTCAAATAAGTTTCTAACTAATACTGAAAGGATCAACCCATTCTTACAAATTTAAAATACGGTGATTACAATATAAAAAGTATGAGTAAGATTACATAGATAAAGTAGTTATCTTAATTTTTGTGTCATTCATTTAGTTGAATAGTGAATGAAACAATAAACCATTTTGAGAATTTTAAAAAATTATTATCCAATTGACAAATAAATAAATCACTCAGTACAACGCAACTTAAGATTTCACTTAAAACTTGTAACACTGTCATAAAAAAGGTACGCAAAACAACCCATAATTTTCATTAATTTCAACAGAAATTAGGGACCTATTAGTATAAATTAATAAGCATATTCTTACACATGAAATTGTATAAAAATAGGGACATGGATATCATTATCCCATTTTGTTACATCATTGCCAAACACGGTTTTGGTTTTATGAATCCCACCCAACCCCCCAAATTCCGCGTACTCTCCCGGCGTCAACAGATGCTGAAAGGGCCGTTCCAGCGAATTGACTAAAACACCATACATAAACCAGGGTCATGAATGTGTATTATTATTGTTAACCAATAGTTGTCAAGGTTATATCTGTAAACCACTCCACATAAAATCCCATTTAAGTGGGAAAGCAATCCCGTTTTGTCAACCGTTCAGACTACAAAACTCTTGCCCACTTCTCTGTTGACTCTTCCAGGTTCGGAAACGCAGAATTTTAAATTTTAATTTCTTTATTTTTATAAAATATTTTTATTTTTCAAGAATATGGTGAATATCATCCATCAATTTTTATTTATTTACAATTTTTAGCTTACAAAATATTTTTTTTCTTTTAAAAAAAATATTTTCATGGTAGATTGGTTATATTTTTCGTTATTGTTTATTTTTTTGATTTTTTTTTAAAAAGAGAATATATTTTACTTTTAAAGTACTTTTAGTGATACATTAAATATGTTGAAAATGAGATAACTTTTCAAAATTAATTGTTAAATATTTTATTTTATTAATAATTTAGATATAATTTTAAAAAATAATAAAAATTAAATATGTTTAATAATAGTTATAACACAATTATGTTCAAAAATATTTTAATAAATTAAAGAAAAAATTTTAACTTTTTAACAATATGATGTGTGTGTATATTGAAATAATGGGTTATGAGATAGACCAATCTTTTAATTATAAACTCAACAAAAATTAGCAATATGCTAACTATATAACATAATATGTGGATCATCAAAGAGAAGAAATATAAGATAATAGGAACAGAACACAAGGTAAAGTGTCATATAACCTTATTATTATTATTGAATTGAACTGAACATGTGTTACTGAGATAGCTTATTCTACATTATTTCATTGGCATGCACAACATGCAGTATTAATTTATTAATTTTTGTTTACCTTTAATTAAATCTTAATATTATGATTGATGTGATCTCATCATATAAAATATTATCAGCATATAAAACTATTTAACTTCTACATGCATCCTTCCTCCTTGTCACATGCTAATATATTAATAATATTACAATCATTAGAATAAAAATAATTATATAATAATAAATTCATATATCATTGTTATTTGTTTAAAGTTTCAGGTGTCTATAGTATAAAACTTATTGGAATTGTGAATAAATAATTGAGCTAGAATATTTGTCTTGCTGTGTTTCCATCATTGAAGCTTTCTTCATTGAGCTATAATGTATGAACAGTAGAGATGTGGATTGGATTGCTTGATCCAATAAGAATTTTCATTTAGTTTCTTTAACTTATATAAGACTTTCAATATGTATACATTAACTTTTCTTAGATAAAACAAATATTGAGCATGAATTTGGTCTTACTTTTGAAAATAAATAAAGTAATAGTTTTGAGGAAAAAATTTGTAATTAATTTTAAGAACATACTTATGAAAATATTAAAAAACAATAAGATTTTATGTTTCATGTTTTTGTTAAAATTTTAAAAACAGAAGTTTTTTTTTAAAAATTTTTTCAAAATGCAATATATAAACATGTTTTCTATTTTTAGAAATAAAAATTATTTTTTTTGAAAATATAACCAAAAAAAACCAATAATACTAATTAATTAATTAATATTTTTTGCATAAAAAAATATTATTAGAATTTCTCAGGATACTTTTACTATTTGGGTTTGATGTATTAGGCTGATTGGGTGTGTCTAGACTTTGCAAGATCACTTGTGAATAATCCACTTAAATATGATTAAAGCCCTCAAAAATATGATTTGTGATAGTTAGGTCCTTTCTTTAAAGCTAATTTTGGCAGTACGATCGACTTTACCTTTTCAAAAAAAGGACTTAATTATCATAGAATCAAAATCTAAACAAAAAAAATACATTGTAAAAACTTTTACACTATCATTTTTCCTAATAGAAATAGCACCAGGGTTTATTAATCATATTTGATATTTCATCATTATCTTTTTTATTATTTTTATGTAAAAAATTTTCATACGCTTGATTTTAAATTGCTTAGAAATTTGTGGGATAGTGTAGATTTTTTGTTGAGCTAGTAATATGAAAAGGATACGATTGTTCTATTTTGAGGGAGTAAGAAATATCTCAAGATTTAGTAAAATTAAGGGCGATTTAGCAAAATTAAGGGCGTGAGGTGTCATAGAATTGAATGAGCCTTTTACATAATGTCTTTTTAATTTTCTTTTAACCAACCAAATAAGAAAATGGAAGAATACCCTGTTTTGTTTAAGAGTTAAGCCAAAAACTAGGAATTTAGGACTTGTTTGCATCATTTAATTGGAAATAAAAAGATGATCTTTCCACACAATAAAATTTCACTTCATTTGAACATTCCCTGATTGTATTCATCTTTAAATAAAGTTCAAATTGTGGTTGGTTGCAAATGTGACAGCACAAAATACCCTTTTATTATCTTTTTCTTTTTAATTTAAAATTTTACTACATTAATGTGTTTGGTGTGCTGGTCTAAATTGTACAAAAAATTTAGACCGGTTATTTTTTTATATACTGTTTGGTAATAAATTTACTATGCATTGTACTGTATTGTATACTAAAATACTGTTGTGCATATATTACCAATGAAGGAATAGGGTTTTGTTTATACTATATTACACTACTCCTTTAACTACCAAATCTTCTTTTCCTCCATTTTCTTCTTCCACCATTCTGTTCTTCTACCTAATAGAAAGGACAACAAGGGTTACATAGTTGTTATTGATTTCAAATCCCTGATACAAAAAGGAATGTTTTAGTTAGAAAGGGGCATAACCCTTATAAGTTATATTTAAAAATTTATATATTTTTAATACAAATATATATTATAAATCATTTTAGTATTAGATTTATAACTTTTTGTACGTAAAATATATTTAAAATGATCAAAAACATTATTTAGGTGTATATGACTATTGAACTTCGAACGTCAGACCTCTTGCATACATGTCCTTATTCACTTTTATGCTATAAAGGCCCATTTATTCAATTTTAATCATTTTCAATTTTGAAATTAATTGTATAAAAAAATTTAAATGCCAACAATTAAATCCATGATCTTTGTAATTCATATTAATTTCTTAACTGTTAATTGTTGTTCAAATATGTTACTTGACATATTTAAGAATTTAATATTTTTAATATTGCTTTTAATGTTTTTACAATATTAAATTGTACTTTGCATTTTAATCCAAAAGTTATTTTTGTTTATTCTGATTTTGGTCTAAATACATACTTTATGTGCAATTTAGTTTTAAATTGAATTAAGATAATTTTAGTTATGTATATTATTTCAATTTATGTAAATTTAAATGTTTGGATTTATGCATTTATTTATGTTATGTTATATGCTTAGTTATGATTTAATTTTAATTTTTTATTTCAAGCATATAATTTATGTTATATATATATATATATATATATATATATATATATATGCAATAGTATAATTTGTTGGATTTATATATATTTTTTATTTTATGTATACATTATAGAGATAATAGTTAGTATGCAAAATACATTAAAAAATACATAACATTCACACAAATAGAGAAATACTATACAAAGACCTATTGTTAGATATAGTTATAGTACTTTATTTCCTTATAATTATATGTTTGAAAAAATTCTATTCAAAAAAATTGAATTTTAAGTAGGACAACTTGTAACCCCTTTAATCTTATGATTATTAATTTTACCTACACAATAAATATACAAATATTTTAGAGAAATTTTTTTATAAAGCATAAATATTAAAATATATTTATTAGAATATCTTAATAATCTATAAAAATTTAATATATTAGAGAGTAGTCATATTATCCCTAAATTAAATAAAATTTTATATTAAATTAGGGTTATATATAATTTAAGATATTAATTATAATTGATTATATTAAATGTGATAAATTTTATCCCATATGAATTTTTATTATATTTATATGATTAATTAAAATAAAATATTATATTATTTTTTAAATTTACCCACAGGAGTTAAAAAATTAGATATAATATAATAGTTTTATCATCAAGATGTCTTAATCTATTTGAATAAAATACTTAGTCCATATGTAGTATTTTATATCATGTCATTTATATTTTATACATATTTTATATCTGTAAAATATGATAATATTTAAGCCTAAAAAAATTCATTATAAATATTTATTTTTATATTATCACAATTTATAAATATATTTGATATTAACTTAAGTGTTATTGAATTGATAAGAGATAATTATAAGATATAGAAAGAGAAAATATTGTTATATTTAAGGTGATAAGATATATATCACGTTATACAAAAAGATAAACCACTATCAATTACTTATTTTAATACTCCAGCATAAATTAAATTTTTTGTAAGTTGGGAGCATTCTAATTATTTAGTATAATATTTATAAAGATTAAAATTTTTACTAACATACATGATTCGGTCGCTCAACATGATGATGTTTGAATTATTAGATAAAGCACTAACTAGTACCTTTATGATGTAATTTTGTTACATGAATTTTACTACCATTACTGGTGTACAAGAGCACATAATGAATATAAGAGATATTATGGTTCAATTAAAAATTTTGAATGTGATAATATTTTAATTTTTTCTTATGTAATATATTTTGAATTTACTATTTTCAAGCACATAGACCCTTTAAAATTTTTTATAATAAAGATAAATGGTCCATTAATGAATTAATTATCGCGCGTGTTCAAGAAAAAAGGAGATTGATATCATAAATGAGAGTAAATTCTTAAAGTGCATATCTGTCAACAAAAAAAAATAAAAAAAAAGTAAAATACATGTCTAAGAAGAAAAAATGTTATTTTGTAAAAAGATGAATATTATTTTTTTTAAAAAGTGTTAATTAAATATAAAAAATAGCTTATAATTCTTTAAAAATGTTTAAGTTTCGGTTATAGTACAGCCATTTTACCATATATTCATTATCGTGAGACTTGTAACTGTAATGTCAATAAATAAAATTTTAAAATATATAAACATAAAATTTAAAATATGTAATAAATAGCATTTATAACGTGAGTAAAAATTTATAACCAAAATACAAAAACTAAAAGAAGGGACTGTAAGGCTGTATAATACCCAGTCCCAAACGTCCAACATAATAACCGAATAAAGCAAATGGTAAATCCAATTATCAAAGTTTCCCACTAAAGCTAAAAAGTAAGTCTTTCAATATAATCAAATAAAACAAACGGCAAATCCAAGTTTCTAAGTTTTCCACTAAAGCTAAAAAGTAAGTCTTTATCATTTTATAAAGGCAATCTTGCGGTTGTGGCCGGTGGTGTGATTCACACAGCCAACTCTTGCTTTATTTTGTTTTGACAGGAGCACATAATTCGTGAATTAGGAAATTTAGATTCTCTCCATCCAATGGTAGAGATTTCGTATGTGGTTGGTATGATTTGTTCAAATTAAACACAGTTTATTTTAGTAAATTTGTCATAAATTGAGGTTTTTTTTTATTGTTTTCCAAAACTCTTTCATTATTTTTAATACAAATAATTGTATAATTAATTTTAAAAATAAAAAAAAAGGTTTCCCACCAAACATAAAAGAAAATCTTTTCTTTTAAATTAGTTGACCCCTTAATAATAATAACAACAACAATAAAATTTATTCTATTTGTTAAATTTTAAAAGAAGTAAATGAGGGTTTTTTATTTTTTTTTCTTGTTAGATGGTGGGTTATACATGGTTATGACTTACTCCCACGTATTATTGTGATTATTAAAATTATTATTTAGAAAATAATAGTAGATGGACCCCGTAATAAATGAACGGTGGAGATTGAGTTTGCACGTGACGTAGTCTTGAAGTGCAAGGTCACTGCGCTAACATAATCGACCGCTGCGTGTTGGGTCCCACTCTCCTGCAAAAAGTTAGCAAAATATGCAACTCAAAACCAACCAACCAAACTCCTACACGTTATCTGCATGTAGGGGTGGGCAAATTTAAGCCCAACGGTCTAGATGGATTAAAGATTCATCCCATAATTTGAATCCATTTTGATTAGTTTAAAAATTAATTTTAATTTAAAAAATTATATCAATAATTATCATTTAATTTTTAATTTAGACTAAAATCAAACTAATAAATTTATATTTAAAATATTTTTAATAGACATAATAAGATTAAAGAATAATTTATATTAACCTTTTATTTTTTAAAAATTACATAACTAAAAAATTTATCATTTAATTTATAAAATAAATTCTTCAATTTTATTATATTAATTATATAAATTATTTTATAAAACTAAATAATTCACAAAACGTTAATATTTTTAACTATAAAATTTATTTATGTTGGTTTTTATTAATATAAAAAATTATAATAATTTTATTACTTTTTTTAAATTTAATACTTAAAATTAATTATTTTAAGATTTTATGTAAAATATAATTCATATGCATGTTTTGCACTTGTTTAGTGCAAAGTAAAAATAAATATGTATAATTTTATAAATTATTTATTGAGTGATAATAATAAAAAAAAATTTATAAAACAAATCAGATGAAAAATTTATCATGCATAAAATATTAAATATTTATTTATAAATATTATTAAATTTATTTTTATAAACAAAAAATTAACTATGATATACTTTTTAATTGAATTAAACCTTATACTTAAATTAATACTTTGATTTAGATTTAAATTAAAAAATCATTTAAACTAATAAATGTTAGTTGGATTGAATCAATCTTATTTTATTATTGATTTTGATCCATTTAGCGCAGTCTAAAATCGTGTATTTGGATCCAAAATCCATTCCCGAATGGCACATCCCCTGTCCATATGTATGTTATATATTTAGCACACGCACTACACACTTATAAAACACGATACAACGCACCCCCGTCGTTCCAACTCAACTGTAACAGAAAATTCTATTTATTTTGTGTTTATGGATCGGCAACTCGGTGCTACTGACTCAGTTGTCACCCTCTCCGAGGTCGTCCTTGAGCAGTCTCCTTCCGGCGGTCATCTTCATCTTCTTCGCTCTCACAGGACTATGAACGAGAAAGTAGGTAATCTTTCACCTTTGCATGTTGGTGTTGTTTGTTTGTCTTCTTTTTTTTTATTGTTTATTGTACACAATGCATGTTGTTAACATTCTGCGATGGGTTTTAACTCTTGTTAAGATTCAGCGTTTGATATCAGAGGATGACTAATTTAAATATCAACGTGGTATTTGCTTTAGTATTTTTGGTTCAAGCGGCTGAGGAACATCATACTCTTTTTATGCTTTCAGGACTAGTCTTAAAAAGACAAGAAAGCATCAAGCTTGTGAATTAACACGGGTTATATAACCAACCTAGTAAGACTATGAATATATTTCAAGAATTACAATAACTAAAACAAAGATATCTATAATATCATGGGGCACTCTTGGTCATTAATTTTTGCCAAATCCTCCCATAACCTGCTATTTTATTAAAATCATATCCCATGCATTTTGTCTTAGTCATACTCAACAAATTACAAAAATCACATTCTGAAGTTATTTGGGATGTCAACATTCAAAATGAAGAAGGAAACACAATGACCAGAATAGAAGACCAAACTTGTGTGATGGTAAAATCTCAAGTTGAGAAACACAAAAGCATCCCTAAAGAGCAACTACTTCATGCACAAATTTATATTCTTAGAATCATACTGGTGAAAACCATAAGAGAAAACAAAAGGGGAGGGACATTCACATTGAAATGTAACAAAAACCAGGACATAGAGGGGAAACTTATTTTATTTATACAATGGCAGGAAAAATTAAAATACCAATAAATAGAACATAGGGCTCTTGTTTATACCGGCCACAATCCAAAACAAAATAGGAACACATTTCTATCTAGAACAAACAATATAATCTTCCTCACTAGGGCAAAAAACCTATTTCCAATTAGGAAAATAAATCTAAAACAAATTCCAAGTGTTCATGACCTGTCCTACATCATGTACTCAAGTCACCCCTCATCGGCTCTGCTTTGGAGGGCCCAACTAAAATAATGAGCTTCTTTTCTCGAAAAGCAAATTCTTGACCCAACTCTAATAAAAAGACTCCGTTTCGCATGAACATGGTAATTTATGGATATATTCGGCAAATGGGCGGGATTATTGAAAAAGAGCTTTTTGATAAACTGCCTAGTAAATTTCAATCAAGTTGTCGAGGCACTGGTACTAAATTAGGCAAGGGAGAAACTACCTAGATGTCTTCCAGTTAATGTAAGCAGACTTTGAAATACTTCTAACTAGTTTTCAGTTCCAATTCCCTACATTATTTATTTATTGATTTATTTGTTTGTATGTAAGTCCATTAAAGTTCTCCTATTGTCTTTCTCCTGTTTCTTTCCTTTATTTGTCCAACCAGAACAGAACATCCCAGAATCCTTTAAGTTACAAATTCCATAAGACCATCAATTTGAAACTCTTAAAAATGGAAAAACCATTGCAGTAATAATAGTAAAAAAAAGCCCAAACATATCTGCTTAGACATAGCATCATCCATTGACGTAATCTTATAAATACATAGATACAAATGGAGAACATTTAGTCAGATATGTATATGCACCTACATGCATACCTACATGTGTGTTCTTGCATATCGTTCTGTGAAGATAAAGATAAATCATTTGACAAGAGTTAAGCTTAAATTACTTGATGTTTCTACGCTTTGAGAGCTTAGATTCCCCTGTGAAGCAACAAGAGCTGCAGGTAATGTGATAAGTTCTAATAGAAACCTGACGGAGCAGTAAGGTATTTCTATAGCTCCTCTAAGGTACATAGTCATTATTGACCTCTCCGCAATAAGAGCTCTCAAGTCCTGCATCGTCAGTTTTTCAAATATTTGAGGAAGAAAGAGCCTGGCAAGAACTATAGCACTTTCCTGCAAAAACAACCTAATTGGAGTGGAGACCAAATAATCTACTACAATAAATCCAGTACATACTCCTGTCATTTTTCATCTTCACAGTGATTAGACATTGTGGAACTATCAAACAAGGTAGCATCAAATGTTTGACAAAGGGCATGTCTTATAATTAAGCAAAACATTCATCCTGGAAGAGACAAAAGTCCCTCGCGTACCAACAAGGACCATTTTGTTTTATCTGCCTTGTAACCTGAAAAGTTTTTGTCTAAAGCAACAACATTACTTCCAAAAACATGCCTGCCATAGGAAATCTTCTACCGCAGGATTTGACCTAAGCACAGAAAATATTCTGTTTCTCTCCATAAAGAAACAAGAGTACAGCAGAATCTGTGATCTTTTCACACGAGTAAGGCTTTCCAAACTTAATAGAGGCCCAAAGTACTCCCATGGGTAAAAATTGGATGCAGTGAGTGCCTATTTACAATGCTCTTGCTTGTCCACTGTCAAAGGATAATATTAACCAAGATATGCATCAAACAAAACTAGTCATGCATTGTAAAGAACTAGAAGGATCATCTTGGACATGTTAATATATTATTTACCTTAACAACACCATTAGATACAAGCCAGATACCATTTGGCCTGGAACCTTCTCTATAAAGTGTCACACGACAGAGTTTCATGATTTTGTATTGGGGAAAGTTCAAGTGGTTCATGAACAGAACAGCACCCAGTAAAGTATGCACACTAATCAAATCACTTATTTTCGGAAATTTCACCAAGGAGGATTACTCAGAAGCCTTTTCAAGTCAGTCTGCATGAATAACAATACCACATTATACAAAGAACTGAAAAAATGTGTGTTACACAGAATGCAGACTTGGGTATTTTAATGCAAAATCATGACAAAACATGCCTGCACAGCATCATGAAGATGAAGCATCTCCTTTTCTTCCAATAATCCATGCTTCTCAAGATTTTGGACTTAATCAATTAAATGGTTAAGCACTGAATATGTCACTTGTCTAGTTTTGACATGTAAAACCTGAAAATGTTTCCATTATATAAACTCATTGCATAGTGATTCCCCCAACTAGGGACTATGTAAATGATACATTCATCCTAGCATATTCTAATCAGAAATAAGTATACAAAATCAACATTAAATATATAACAGAAAGAAAAACTTGATTCAAAGAGAAAATAATTACAAAAAGTTGAAAGGTTGTCCAGGGCCCATCAGAAAACAGTTACTAATCACACAAACCTGAGGAAAGGTTACACCAACATCTTCCAGGAAATTTCTTGCTTCTTCTCCCTCCATCTTTCATCAATGACTACAGAAGCAATACCACTGTCACCTACGTAATTGAGTTGGATGTATAAAAAATTAGGATAATGTTTCAAAAAGGTGGGGATTTTTGACGATGCATTAAGAGCACTAATATACAATTGATGATCAAATTCCAAGAAAATTAGAAACACCAATGATGATAGGAGATATGTCCTCTGGCCATATACCAACAGAACTTATCATCCTAAATCATAGCAAAATTCTGAAAAATGATTATACTAGCAAACCCGAGATTTGAATGGTTATGACAACTGTGAGTTTTGAGAAGTAGATCAGCTAATTATGTATCTAAACTTTGATTTAGGTTGACATTCATTTTGCAATTGGCACCAGCAGGGGTGCCTTCTGCAATCCTGTTTCAGCCAAATTTCTATAACTTATATGGAAGGAGAAAAAAGAGTTCTAATTCCCTTTTTCCTTCAATAAGAAAACAATATCTATAAGCATCTCATTTTTCTTCAAAAAGTGGAATGCCACCACAATGAAGCTAGAGAGCGAGCTTTATCCCATAACAGTTCAAAATATTCATCTCAAGCCTCAATATTTATTCTCTTTCCCTTCCAACCAAGAACTACAAAACACTACCAACATGCAACAGTTCAATCAAATAAAATTCTTTATTGATCCTCCAAAATCACCAAGTCTCTATACAGAAAGAAATACATGAAGCTAAAAATCACCCACTATGCTCGAGCAGTGGAAAAGGTGATCAACTCCAGCAAACATTTAGCTATTCTTAATGAATGACCCTTCCGTACCCTTCGGTAGCCACCAATTGGGTCAGAAAAGGCCACCAACCTTACTAGAGCTGCAGGCCACCTTATGCTGTTGCCTTTTGCAATAATTATTGTCTCTCATTTTCAGAGGATGGTTTTGAGCACAATTAGATGTGGATTCAGTTGTTCAGAGAGTCCATTCGACAAGAGGAGAACAGACTATGCTCTGGGCTTTACTGTCCTACTTGGGAGAGATGAATCTTATAGTTATCTTCTCAATGAGGTTGTTCTGAATTAAAATAAGGAGAGCCTAGTATAGTTGAGAGAGATAAATGATAATGTGATTACTGTGAATAGCCACAACTGACTAGAAAAACTTGTAGGTAGCTTCATGTGTGGCTAATTAGTTTTAGAGGTCGAAGGAGTCATTCTCAGGGCTTGTGGTGTCTCCACCATAAAAACATCAAGTGCACCTTCTTTGTTAGCAAATTTTAAGGATACTAATGCAATTTAGATGAGACACACAATCCCTTGAACAATTCTGTATGGAGTCTGGAACTACTATGTCAACTTCTACTTTTGCTCAGCCAGGTACTTAAGAAAATGCTCATACTACTTCTGTACCTTCTACTGGCACCTCTTGAAGCATAGATTCAGAAACTAAACAATATACAACTAAAATTATTTTGTCATTAGTTGTTTTACAAAAACAAATAATTTTTTAGATCCTATGCCTGATTCAAAAAATCATTAAAACTTATAAATTGAATACAAAATAAAAATTCGGAATAATCCTACAAATATCTAATTTATTCACATAAATTAATTTTATCATATTTTCGACATATAAGAATGGACGGTTAGGCACTCTCACCGGCTGTTGAGGTATAAGAGGACGCTACACGCAACGAGTGGGAGCACCAAACAGAAAACCATCAGGATGACGGGGGTGAGAAAATGATGAAACGGAGGCCAAGAGGGAAAAGCAATAAACTTGTAACGAACGGTAAAAAAAGAGGCTTAAACAAGGACCTTGGAGCGTACATGAAGGAGGAAAG
>BNST01002826.1:0-176397 GCA_019650275.1 Xylocarpus granatum
AAGGTGTCAGTAACAGTGTAACGTTTTGACATTGTGCTAACAATATTTTATTTGGGTGAGAGTTTGATTATTAAATATATATATTAAAATTAAAGTTTCTTGTTATTTAGATTTTTTTTTTTTGAGTATACAATAAGATATGTCGGCAACTAATGCATTATGAAAGATGGTATATCACTTTGTATATTGATAGAAACAAAATAATTTTTTTTATGCCACCGACATTAATTCCAGAAAAAATCCATTCACGCCCCAAGCTCACTTGATTCGATACTGGGACAAAGAGATCCGCAGCAGTTTACCCAAATCTCCTTTTCTTCTCTCCAAGGCTTCCCCACTAAACGCCGTCGACTCCGCCAGTTTCGCCAAACTTGCCTCTCAAAATACCCTTTCTGCAGTCTTCCCGTCCTTTTGCTCCTCTGCCAAGCTCTTCTGTTTCCCCGACTTATCTAATAATGGTCTTGAAAAACATGATACCGACTCCAACTTTGCAACGTATCTTGACAAGAACTTTACCAATTACGGCACTGGTCGGCTTGGTGGAGCAGACTCGTTCAAGAACTACTCAGACGGCGACAATCTCCCAGTCGACTCCTTCCGTCGATACAGCCATGACTCAGCTGGTCACAAGGATCAGTTTTCCAATTATGCCCCTGACACCAACGTTGTGGCAACAAGACCGATCTTCGCAGATAAACCTATACCGCACCTGGCATAGCACCACATCGGTATGGAGGCTCCGGTAGGTTTTATAGAGAAACAATTACAATGGCAAAAGTCACCATCCCTAACTCCGTCACGCATATACGATTGATTAAGTATTGATACAGCGTCGGAAACAGGGTAAACGGGCCAAAAGGCCACTCTTTCTCCTAGCTACAACGACGAAACTAACTCGTGGCCGTTCAAGCGGCTGTTCGCCGTTAGCAGTAAAACTGCCACATTAATAAATAGGTTTTAGGACACCATGCATCAACGGAGAGCCCCCAAACAAATATGGATGATGAAAGATATAATCTTTTTATGAAGATTTCTAGACTAATAGGTATTTTGGCGTACGGGAAAAGGGAATTTAATCATAAATATTAGTTGTGGTGTCATGCGAATGTATTTTTATCAAGAGATATACAGGTATCAATAAAATAATGAATTGGCAAGCCTAATGCATAGCTTACATTGATAACTTTCACTTCTTATAACGCAGCGATATAACACCCAACCTTATAATATTATAACATAGAATGATGGGTAATGCTAAAGCTCCTATAACAAGATAATGTATCAAATAAATATACAATAAGGTGATTGGTAGAGCAACTATTGATATTAAATTAAAGATCTTACACAGCCATGAAAAAGTTTACTCAAGTACCAATAAGAGAAATCCAATCCAACTAGTTATTAAAAGGTTGGATTCATATTAATTAATATATAAAAATAATAATAATAACTAAAGGATTGATCTACTTGAATTCTGTGGCATTGATTTGATTGTGGAAGATGAAACTGAAGAACTTGAAGAAAACAAATGATAAAGGTAAAGAGTAAATAACTTGAGACACGTTTAAAGGATGACGGTCAAGGTGACCGCGAAGGGGACAAGACCATAGGTTTCAAAGATCTATGGAAGAAGAAAAGAAGTCAAACAACATTTCCAAAAGAAAAAATTTAGTGCCCAAAGAAAAAACACACACGGGTGTCGAAACATTTTGCCACAGTAACAACAAAAAAAGGTAACCTTATATGAAGGATAGCCAAAAAGGGGAAACTAAAGGTGAAAGTGTAAAAAAACAGCAAGACCATATTCCCCCAGTGGCAAAATGGTTTGGTTAATAGATGGGTGGAACCGGGCAAATTCTTCAGAGAGTCCAAAAGATAGTTTGTGGTGTGGAAGAAAATGTGAAGAAACATCGTATAATAGACACACATAATTGCCATCATGCGAACATTAAAAGATGAAACATGACTAACTTTATAGTAACTGAGTCGTATCTCTGCCCGTCACCATTATGTCGTTAACACGAAAAATACATTTACCATATTATATCCCATCGTTCTAAACTAAAGTGCGAGAAATATGAATAATTGTATCTTAATCCCAAAACTAGATGAAGAAGGAAAATTATACCTTAGTGCCGTAGAGCACGATAAATTTCCAACAATGCGAGAGCCATAAATTAAGGACGTCACTCGAATTGTGTGAGTTGGTTAAAGGAAAAATATAAATACAACAAGAGTGTTGATGGGGAAAAATGAATAAGAACTTGTGCAATTAAAAGTAAATCTTCTTTGATATATTATTCGTAATAAACTAAAAGGCATACCAAACTAAAAATGACAAATTTTACACGCAAATTCTCAAACAAAAAATAATATAATCCACAATTATGAAGTAGGACGGGAGCGGAAAACAATGGATTATACGTGTATTGTGATGCGACAAAGGGTTAATTTTTTTAAGGTCCGCATATAGACACCAAATAATGCTAGGAGGAACGTCCCGACTAGATTTTTGTTTTGCGTAGTGGTGATCCTTGGATGTTGATTTTCTTTCGGTCCTGTTCTGTGCTAACTTTTGGGTTGTCTTAAGCATTGAGCTAACGTCTCGAGCTTACAAGACAGTATATTGTTTGGGGACTCCGAGACATCAAGCTGTTATTTGTGTATAAAGAGATTGTTTTGACCTCATATTTATTTGGAAGTGGTTCAGTCGAAGGACATGATCGAGTTCGCAACCTTCCGATCCCGACCCATGGGTCGCAAACGCAGCGAGGTTCCGAAACAACTACAGATGGATGTCAAAGGATCAAAGGAGACACAAAACGTGAAAATCATGATCGGATCAGTCAAAGGAATCAACGGTGGTAAAGTCACTAAATCAGTCTCTTGTCATCAGAGTCTGTTCCCTTATTTGCTTTACTACTGCCACTCTGTTCCTAAAGCTCGGGTTTATGAAGCCGATATCTTGGATCGGAACACCAAGGACAAGATCAACCACGGCGTTGCCATTTGTCACTTGTGATACTTCAGGAGGAGGAAAAAGAAGAGAAAAAAGGGGGGGTAGGGAAGGGGGTGATTGATGTAAAAAAAAAAAACAAATGTTGAAACACAAGAATAATTTTGAAGTAGCATACCCGGAACGAGCATCGACGAAGACTAAAACAAAAATATAGAGAGGGGGAAGCTGAATCAATTTAGAATCGAGACAGGAGAAGAAGAGTAGAGGACAGCAATAGGCGTCAAAGACAACCATAGAGAGAGAAACCAGCGGCAGAAAGAGAGGCACGGAGATACCTGCAAACAAAAAGACCGCACCTGGTCGCTTCCTAGGTTTAGAGAATTTTTCAGTTATCTTATAAGAGTTGTATTGAGAAAATACGCGGTTCAGCAACTTTAAAACGTTATTTTTAAGTATAAGATGTTCTCTATAAGCGTAGGTAAATATATGAGTAAACTAGTAATAAGTCCAATTACCCGGCGCAATGGAATGGTGATGGCATTCATTTCGAATCAATTGCACAAAACGATGAAGGTACCAGCTTAGAATTGTGTTAAGAAAATATCCTAGTCTATTTATGCATTTTCATTTATAATAGCAGCAGTTTCATCTGATTAAGAGAGTTGGTTGTTATACATATGTTGTCCTCATGTGCCTTAGGTGAAATAATGGCAAGTGTGTTTTTGCTTTTAGTTGATTCATCGCTGATTTCTGTTCTTATGTTAACAAAGTGGAGGTGACAGAAGCTAAAATGAAACATTCAAGAGTTTTTCAAAACTTCCACTTATATTGCAAGGGCCTAGTGATTTCATTGAGGTTTTGTTGTTTAGATCGGTTTATTTTTTTTGTGAGTTTGATCCTTGTGTTAAAGGTTAAAGCACGGTTTTTATTACCAAGTCATTGTAGATGCTGTAATTGAAACTGAACTGGCATAACTAATTTTCAGCTAACAATCTTCAACATTGATGCTCTCCCATGATAAGATCTTTTTTATCTGGATGTTAGCATTACTAAGCTTCAGAAGAAAGAAATTATAGTTCTTCTTTTTTAGTGCAGAGAACTTCTTTTTCATACATTCATATGTCTGTATCCTTCCCCTTAAAATATTTTTAAATCAAGTGATTTCCCCTCAAGCTGACCTACATCCAATGTTGCGGTCGTTCATGATGTAATCTTCCTAGATACTATGCCATGACAAGATCTTTGTTTGTATTTTGGTCATAAATATCATAGTACAGGATGCACTATTATCATAGATTTTTTTTTCTGGGTCCTTTTCTTTGTGGTTTCTGGCACATAAATTATGTTCCATGACATTGTGCTTTTTGTCTAACTTTTGGTGTGCTTACTTTTTTCTCATATTTTGTTAGGGTGGGAGGATGGTCCTGGTGTTCCTGACATGAAAGCTGATGACTATGATAATTGGATTAGTGAGTCATCTGGTTGCCAAACCCTTGATGTTCCAGATTACTATACCTCAGACATGAATGTTCCTGTACTCAATGGGATTAGCAGTTTTGATGATATTCTAAATGATAATCTCTTCATTAAATCGAGTTTTGTGGGGCAAAATTTGATGCTTGATATGACTGATGGATCTATGAAGTTGCCTGCGCTTGAAGAAACATCAGAGATCGTAAATATCCATTTTGCAGGATCCTGTGAAGTATCATCAAAGAGTTCCGGTTATTCGCTTTCTCATCTAATGAGTCATCAGATGAAATCCTGTGATCAAGAAGTTGATGTTAACTCTGGCAATGTAGATTTAGATGAAGTGGATTTTGATCCACAGTTGTTCATTAGAAATTTTCTGGATCTGTCGGAAGTGGGACCTGATCTGTTTCCGGAATCTGTGTCAAAGGAAACCTGCAAAAGGAAGCATGTCACATTAGTTCTTGATTTGGATGGTAAGAAGATTTTGCTTATTTGGTATTTCATCTCAGTTTATTTATGTGCCTATTGATCTTTGATTTATGTTGTCGAAATTTGATTATGTAAGTATAAGTGTTAGCATTGGAATTTGTTGAGTAAAAGTGCCCCTATGGCATGATGGTCTTCTGATTGAGTGTTTATCTTGTGTTGCCAATCCTCAAAATCTGTTGATTGCTAATATGTGCGGTTACAAGTAACTAAGAAAATTTAAATTTTTCTCCGGTTTGTATAACTTCAAATGTTATAACACTTTTACCCCCCTGAGGAAATTTCTTTTTCATTTTGTATGTTTTGGCAGCTGGTCCAAAATAATCTTGAGAAGTTTAAAATGTGCTTGTCATTATAGTTGTGTGAAATAGTCCTAAAGCCAATTAGGCTTGATGAAACCTAACTATCTGGTTGTTATTCAATCCTAATGAATATCAATACCTGTGCATAAAGCATGATTTAGATCTCTTTTCTGAGGATGTACAGCTCATCATACTTGGCTGCAATTTTTTCAGAAACACTTGTCCACTCGACTATGGAACCCTGTGATGATGCAGACTTTACCTTTCAAGTTTTCTTCAACATGAAAGATCACACTGTATACGTGAGGCAAAGACCCTTCCTGGGGACATTTTTGGAGAGAGTGGCAGAGATGTTTGAAATCATAGTTTTTACAGCCAGTGAAAGCATTTATGCTGAAAAGCTGCTAGATAGACTGGATCCTGAAGGAAAGCTTATTGCTCGACGTGCATTTCGGGAATCTTGCATATTTTCTGATGGTAGCTATACCAAGGATCTGACAGTTTTAGGAGTTGACCTGGCAAAAGTAGCTATAGTTGACAACTCTCCGCAGGTATCTGTCTATTTTCTTTTTACTTTCTGAGGTTGGTTTCTCATGTTTCATCTCAGGTTTCTCTTTGGTTTACTGTTAAGAAAGACATAAGATCATATTTGTTGATTAGATGTGAAGGAATCAAAACAATGATACTGAACTATTAATCACCTCTTCAATGTCAGGTGTTTCAGTTGCAAGTGGATAATGGCATTCCCATTAAGAGTTGGTTTGATGATCCATCGGACCATGCTCTAATCTCTTTAATTCCCTTTTTAGAGACCTTGGCTGATGCTGATGATGTACGTCCCATCATCGCAAAAAGATTTGCCGTCAAGGAATAGTTCACCCCTTGTGTTACTACTGGTGGTCCTATAAGCGAAAACCAAAAACTTAGATTTGGCATTCTTGTTGGAGTTCTTTCTTGCCTCTCCTCTCCCACAGCCTGACTTGTTGATTTATACTAAATGTACAGTTAGGAGTGTTGATTTAGTTCCATTAGTGCTTACACATCCTAGTTGTTTCACATAGAAGTCTCTATGAAGGGTTATAGTTGGTTGTGATGAGACCAATAGTAGTGCCTCAGTGCATGTACTCCTAGTCGAATGGTGGATTGATTATTTGCAGTCTTATCATAGATATATCTCTGTAAATGGACGATTTTACAGTGAAATGAAATTGCTCTTGTTCTGCTTTGCTGCTGCAGTTTGTGAATGCTCCAATGATTTAGAAACAAAAATAAGCAATCAACCTAAGCGGGGATCTTCAGGGAAGATTATATTTTATATAATATAATAAATATGGTTATAACAAATAAATGAACTTGAACTTGGAGCCCATGAAGAATTAAAGTTGCCCATTGCCAATAATGGCAAGAGCTTGTCTTTGTCTCTTTCATTCTTTTTATTTTATTTTATTTATTGGAACTGTAAATTGTTTTACAGACGCTCCAAGTTGGAAGGAAGATGGACTGGAATTAGTGAGTTGGAAAAGACTGGGGAGTTGAATGATATTTTCCAAAAACCACAAAATGATTTCGGCCTCTTTGTAATTTAGCAATAGAATCCCTTGGAACAAGTTCTTCAAAATATCATACGTATTTGTCATTGAATAACAATTCTTTGTTTCACTGTCTGGCTAAAAGGTTATTTAATAATGGAATCTACAAAATCTGATGAAGCTAAAAAATTAGGATCGTTACCACCATCCCTCCAAATGTTGTGCCTCTTCAGTCTGGTACTGCAGCCAGGGCCAGTGGTGGCAAACGGATGAGGGTTCTGACAGACGTAGGTTTCATTCCTATATACTCATATTATTCCTGTATTTCTTCCCGGTTTTTGAGTTTAACATATCTTTTCTCCGACAGGCAATGAGGAATAACAATCATGCTGCTGACCCGCTGCTTCCTCCTTTTGGCGTTTCAATTGTTCATCAATTTACAAAGGTTGAAGGTCGTATTTTACCAGTCCCTAGAGTAAGTACAAAGTTATTTTATTATTTTACAATTTTCACCATGATGAAGGTTTAAGCTCGTTATTTTTTGAATCTGTGGGATGTTTCTAATTTGTTTGTCTGTTGTTGTCCTTGTGTAGTTGAAAGTGGGAAATGGAGAATCTCTGTCCTCGAAATGGAAGGTGGAATTTCAACACCAAGGTACTAATATTTCACTGTTCCGCTTGAACTATTGAACTGTTCTGTTTCATTTCTGTCTGTTCTTCTTGTTGCTCCAATATGCTACGCCCACTTGGCAGCCCGGCTCAGATGTCAGCAATCATCAAGTTTTATGATATGTCGGAAGCATCGTCCCGTAACGATAGTGTGACAGCTGCTGACGGTATCCCAGTGCCCGAGCTGCCCAAGCTACGTGATGGTGTGGGCAATTTTATGTTCTGATGCTACCAAGCAAAGTTAACAGTCTTCAAAACGGTTTTCACTGACACAGTTTCTCTGTTTTGGCTTCTTATGTTAAGTGCATGAATAGAATAATCGACTTCAAACTTGTATAAATCCTTTAGAACTATGCAAAAAATTTATAAGACAACATCACTGAACCAACTCAAAAACAAAAAATAGATAAAGGCAGGAAAAAGAAAAAGACTATATACGAAAGATTTGTAAGAACTCAACTACTCTGTTTCTCCTCAAATCTTAAACACTAAATGGTGATAATAAGTACAAAGCTACCATGAAAATTCTAGTGCAACTGGCGATAGGGAGAACCGAAACCATCTGCAGGCAGCCAGGCACAGGAGGGCGGGTGGGCAGAAACAACAGACAACTGCTTCTAAAGGGTCCACTAATAGGGACATCCTTAACTTTTCACCTTCGAGGCAAAACTAAACGAAAGAAAACCGAAAGGTGTCATATCTACAGAACTTTAATGCAGAGAAACTAAGTTAGAATGGGGATGATGATGTTCTGCGAAGCTGATACTTTGGCTGAGGTGGTGGAGCACATGGCAACATCTTCTCCAGCTCCTACAAGTCAAAGAAAATAATCAATAATGAGAATATATATACATTGACATACAATTAACTGAATGGGGAATGAATTTGCAGTATTTAGATGCGGGTCAAACACATTCATTTTCTACACCGGTATCAATTTTCATTGTCGCAAGTGTAATAACATAATTTGCACAAACAAAAAAATCAGATGGGACAGGAGGAATTACAGGAGAATGGAGTCTGTAACAAACACCAAAAGGAGAAGAAAGAACACTAGAAGAGCTACAAAAAAAATTATAGAGCACCCAACACTATCTCAAGACTGCAGGAACTCAAGCCTTCAGAAAGTTGTCAATTGGCATTAGCACGAGAAACACCAATTCAAATGCAAATGTCGGACAAGATTGATACAAAAGGACAAATTTATATAAATGTACAAGAAAAAGCCATGAAATTATCATACATCACATAAGCCAGACAATAAATTCAGATTGATAATTAAAAATAAGAGATGCTGCCATGAGTCACAGATGGAAAGCATAAAGCATTTCTGAAGACTTAACTAACAAAGTTGACTTCATCAAGGAGATTCGGTTTCACAAATTACAATGTGTCTATAAACCCACTTTTCAGTATAGGATTACTAGAAACAATGTACAAATCAATCATGAGAATGCATCAATGGGATGGGGTATAAATGTTTATTAGCTGAATTGTGTTTCATGTTATAATGAGTTATTACATAAGTACTGATGCATGACTGATGAAAGCCATCACCCACCCAATGTCCAGGTATGTTGGTGCGACCTCCAAGGAAAGTGGGTTTCAAGAAGCATGGCTAACTTTCATCATGTTGGCAGTAATAAAAACTTGTGTGGTGCGTAGTATTAATGGAGCACACCTGAGACTATAATTTAGAAAAAGAAACTTTTAAACAAAGGCACAACAATTCATATCATTTGTGAAAGTCAAAAAAATAACTGACTAGAGAACCTAAAGATTCCCAGGTAGGAAGAGCTAAAAATGCCCACATAGTGTTAAACTCCAATATCAGCAGAAATCAATTTGGTAATAATAAAAGCAAGGTACCAAACTGGGCTAATCCCAAATGCATTTTAAATTAGCTCCGTATGATAATGAAATACCATGACACATCAGTTAAAGCAATTGAATTAAATGGACCATGGGGAAAGCAATTGAATTAAATGGACCATGGGGAAATTCCTTTCAAGGAAAAGCACTTCCATCTCTGACATAAAGAAAAAGGAATTTACGGTTTCTCTTGGTCAAATCCAGTTGTCTTTTACCACTCAACCAACCCTTTGGGTTAATTGCTGGTTGTCACACAGTCAGTAATTAAAATGGAAAAACATTTTAAAGACATACAACGCATACAAAGAACTCTACTCATGACACATAGCATGAGACACTGAATGCAATTAAGCAACTATGCTGGTGCCTGAACAACTAGAAGTGTACAAAACCTAGCCTTTTACAGGCATTTCAACAAGCCCTGCACAAATAAGTATGCAAAATTAAATTAAATTTAATCTTGGGTTGTATAATTGATTCAATTTCGTCCACTCGTCACTTGACACCACAACTAATCACCCCGCCTCTTACTCTGATACAATAGATCTAACCAGCTAGGCCATCCTCTTTGGGAAAAAGAATGAATATGAAGCCGATAATGTATGAGGTTGTTGCCTGTGCCACACATCTCAATCGTTTTCAGTCCATTTTTTACTTTGTTGGTGCCTAAACCTCAGTTTCATAAAGG
Organism: Xylocarpus granatum; assembly: GCA_019650275.1. Lineage (NCBI taxonomy): Eukaryota > Viridiplantae > Streptophyta > Magnoliopsida > Sapindales > Meliaceae > Xylocarpus > Xylocarpus granatum. The sequence continues at coordinate 9,978 of BNST01002826.1, forward strand.
TTGACACAATTTATTCAATCTGTCTCCCATCTCATTGTTTATGCCACATCAAGTTTCCCAAGTGATCAGAAATTATTTATTGCAAGGGGCTGCTCAGTGAACTTTTACATTAAAATATAAGTCACATCTCCAACAACACTGGTTTATTATCCCTTCTAGATATAATGGTAAAACATTGAATGAAGACTAATTTAGCAACCACCAAGCAGTTAAAGCATCTAACTGGGGTGATTAGATTCCGATAGGAAGTTGTTGCTCACAAGATTTGTTGAGTAGAATTGAAAAGTAAGCCAGCAACTTAAGTCCAAGGATTTGAAGGGATTTGAAGGCTGGTCTAGATCAAGTTTACAAGACAACATAGGTATTCTATAATGAGCATACGAAAGAAATTTAAAATTTATCGTGCAAGGAAATTTGTACACCTAAACTGGGAACAGAATGTTTCATGTCAAAATTTATGACTCATTTTTCACTACTAACCATAATATTGCATATTTAAATCAAAACAAAGGGTCGATACAAAGCACCAATCCATATTAAAAATGTCATTCACTTTCTTCATATACATAAGGAAGCCATCATAGTAACAAAAAATTTGACAATCTTAGGATATCTAACTACTACAATAATAATTCCAAAAGTTTCATAATGAAAAATAAGGAAAATACATTACACACTCAATGTCATTCTTGATAGCACACATACATCAACACAGAAGTATTTTATATAAAAAAAATAGTAGTACAAGAATACATCTTTGACAAAAATTGCTCCAACACTTGGAAGTACGATAAAATAAAAGGCAATTGAAAGCTACTCTTTCTGCAAAGAATTTTCTTTGACTTCATTCTATTTTCTAGTTTCCCTCCAATTAAACAAAGGTTTGAGACTCAATACAATCATACAAATTAAACAGACCAGTGAACTTTGTTCAACGCAGGATCCGTATTAAACAGACCAGTGAGCTTTTTTCAACGCAGAATCCGTTGCACAATGACAATCACAGTATTTGAGCAATGAAAATCATGCACCGTCATCATACTTTCAGTCAAATTTTGTGTTTAAGAGCTTGAAGTAAGAATTCTCTTCCATCTTATTTTGAAGAAGTTAAGTGGCGAGGAGGAAGCATGTTACTGAACCATTTTCAAGATTAAAGTTATTTTCTGAAAATCCAACACAAAGGAAAACATTTAAGAAGTATTTCATTATGGACAAAACCAACCTTTCGTTTCCTCAGTCTTTCATTTTCCTCCTCCAGACGTGAAACTTTGTTCTCCAGTTCATTTGTGTAAGCCTGTTCAAAGAGGTCAGAGAAGAATGATTGGGCACATAAGTAAAAGCAAAACAAAACATCATTTTGCCGATTTTAAGAATGAAAAGGAGTCAAAGTCAACCTGCTTCCTTGCTCTTGAACGAGCAGCAGATTCCCGGTTCTTTATCATCCTCTTCTGCCTCCTCTCAACAGTTTTCTCAATCATCCCTTCAGGAGTGCCTCTTTTCCTTCCAAGAGTCTGTGTATCTGACAATGTTCCCATTGAAGGCGAAGTCAAGGCCACCGGATTCTCTGGGTATGAGACATCCATCACTGCAACGGTACCCATGTGCATTGGCTGTGGTATAGGCTGAGCTGACATATAAACTCCCATCATACTTTGTTGTGAATGCTGATATTGCATATGTGGGTACTGCATCCATTGACCTTGTTGAGGAAACTGCAGTGCTAAATTTTGATCAACACCAACAACAGGACCATCAGTTTTTTTATCCAAAGGTGACTCAGCTACAACTCCCGCTTTCACTAAGAAATCCTCCAAAGTCATCTCGCCAAGAGTAGGCTGCTGATCCCGCAACTTTTTTTCTCCATTATTTTTGCTTTCCTGAATATCTCTCCAAACCTCATCAACCGTCTTCTTGCATAGAGCACTAGTTAATGATAGACTCGCTTGACATTGCAGAGTAGCTTGATTGGCCAATGTTGCGCCCTCTATTTCCATACCCGTAGACTGGTTAGCCTCTGCTGTCCAAACATTCTTCAGAAGCTCATCAAGATTCATGCTACTAAGTGGTTTCCCCAAGTCACCCAACTGATTTTGGACCTCATCAAGTGTGAGACTATACATTGAATTTTGTCGTACCAACGGCTGAATCTGAGACTGGTTACCATTACTACTACCATCACCTTGAGACCCCATCATCTGCGACCCCTTTAACAACCTTCACCTAAGACGCTCATCACAAAATCTCAAACTCCAACACCTAAAATAACATTTACATGGCTAAAAGTTGCCAACAAAATAAACTAAACCAAATCTTCAAAATCAGAACCTGAAATAACGAGTTCAAAGTGAGGCCTTAATCCTTTCAGATCCTCTCAGAAACTGTATCTATTTAACAACAGAACTTCATAGTGGCAGTATGGGAGAGAAGGAGGTACATAAACATACCCAAGAAAATGCAGTTCATAATTTCCATTTACTAAATCATTTGAAACCCTAAAGTGAGAACTCCAAACAGAAGACGGGAAAACTTCACTAAGAATCACGAAAAAATAGAAGGAAAGAAAACACATCAAAAAGTATACAGCTTATAATTCTTTCAGACAACAAATTTTTCTTAAAAAATTCTAGGAATGACAAGATACACCTTAACCTGATGAAACCAATAAATAAATCAGACCAAGAAATAAATTAAATCTAAAATAGAGTCCAGGGAATGTATTTAGCCGCGCAGATAGTGCGAAGGAAGTAGTTCGAGATGAAAATAATGAAAAAAAAATGTGAAAAGAGCTAGGGAGTTGTAATCTCTCGCATGCAAAAGGAAACAGTGAAATTGCAGCCTCCATTGATCAGAAGTCTCGAAACTAAAACCCCAAATGCAAAGGGATCCCACAAACAAAAAGCATTACCATAGTCCAAGATCAACGAATCAAAAAGAAAAAAAAATAAAACTTTTTGCATGAAACTAAATCCATGCTTAAAATGTCAGCAGAAGAATATTACCACCCAGTAATCCAAACGAAACGAAAATCAGAACCCATAGCAGACCAAAATAAAAAACAAACCCATATGTAACCGATGAGTGAAAAATTATCAGAATGTATCAGAGACTGAGCTCATGAAAATGGAAGAACAAAAAAAAGAAAATGTTCAACAAAAATAATTACAACTACAATAAAACACAAAGAAAATACTTACTTTGTGAATTGTTAGTCAGGTCCGAAACAGAGCGGATTCTAAAATTTTTCTCTTTGAGATTAAGGGATTGAAAGAATACAACCAGACGAAATTGTCACCAATTTGTCCCTGTTGATTTTCTCTTCATTTCAATTTTGTTTTTGAGGAATTGCAGAAGAACGGACAACTGAGAGAGACGAGAGCAAGACCCCAATATTTTATATAATATTCTTCTTAATTGGCTCGTTTTATATTATATTATATTATTTAATTTTTAAATAATTAGAATTTTAATCAAGTGCGGGCGAGCTCATTTTATATCCTCTAAACCTCTTCAAACTGTCATTCCTGGCGCTTGCAACTGCCTAAAATTCCCATCTTTAACCGACGACACCCTTTTTGTCCAATCCTAATATTGGTAATTAATTCATTCATAAAATGACAAAATGAGAGTTGATTGGGCCTCCAATTCTAAAGCCCATGTCTTAACTGCAAATGCCACGACCGGACACATTCAAACGAAATGACAGAAGCGCTCTCTCCAACGTCGTGTCGGTTAATCACTTTCCTTCTCGTAATGTCTTAGTCAGATCTTCTTCTTCTTCTTCTCTCTCTCTTTTAGTTTTTCTTGCTTAACAATTTAACATTCCCTCCAAATCTCATTTTCACTTGCAAATTTAGGGTTACGCGGTTACTCTAACAATGTCCGCTTCTGCGGTCTCGATCTCCGCTAACACAGCTTCTCGTCGGAGGCCGGTTATGGTCAACGAAAAGAAGTCTACAAATAACATAGAGCTCGTCTCCACCGAACCCCAACTCAACGGCGGCGAGGATAAAGTCAATGCCGCTCAAAGCAGAGATCTGAGTCACCACTCGATTCGCGGCGAAGCGGTTGTTGATAAAGAATTGGTGCAAGTGAAGAAGAGTTCCTTGGCTAATTCTACGGTATCGCCTCGGCGGAATAGGAAGGCAGTGCCCAAGCCCGAGAAGTCGCGGCTGCTGACTGTGGTGAGTATCTTCACTAAGAATTTCTTGCTATTGGTGGCTGTGTTAGGGCTAGGTCAGATGATTAGGAGAGTGTATTTAAAATCTGGGGATTCAGTTGAGGCGCAATTGGGATTTTCGGAATTTGAGAGGCGAATTTCGGAAGTTGAGGATTTTTTAAAGACTACAACGAAAATGATGCAGCTTCAAGTTGAGGTGGTTGATAGAAAAGTTGAGAGTGAAGTTGGAGGTTTGAGAAGAGAAATGAATGAACATATTGAGGATAAAAGTTTAATTTTCGAGCGTGAGTTGAAGAAATTGGACGAGAAGAGTCAAGGATTGGCGAAGATGTTGAGTGAACTGAAGGCTGTGGATTGGTTGTCAAAAGAGGAATTTGGTAAGTTTTTTGAAGAGTTGAAGAAAGAGAAGAGTGGTGAATTGAGGAAAAACGACGTGAGTTTGGATGATATAAGGATTTATGCAAGGGAGACTGTTGAGAAGGAGATTGAGAAGCATGCTGCGGATGGGCTTGGGAGAGTTGACTATGCGTTGGCAACTGGTGGGGCTGTGGTCGTGAAGCATTCAGAGCCTTATTTGGTTGGGAAGGCAAGTAACTGGTTACCACTTAGTAGTCGAAATGGGGTGCAAAGTGATGCTGATAAGATGCTGAAGCCAAGTTTTGGGGAGCCGGGGCAGTGTTTTCCTTTGAAAGGCAGTAGTGGGTTTGTTCAGATTAGGCTGAGAACAGCAATCATACCTGAGGCAATCACTTTGGAACATGTTGCAAAGGTGAAATCTTACAGACCATCGATTTTTTGCATCACATAGTTATTGAACTTATTGTCTACTTGTTTGTGTTCAGGTTTTCCGTCTTTAGATTGATTTCTGCTTTGATTATAATGAATGACTCAGTTCGGTAATGTAGTTAAGTTAGATACTGGATTTGAAGTTTTACCATATGGCCTATCTTAACATCTTGACTATGTGCAAACTAATGATCTTACGAGTATCTCTATGAGATTTGTCGGCTATAGATTTTAGAATCAAGGCTTGTTCTCAATTACATTGAAACTGTTTTCACTATGTTAAGTTGGGCCAGAGGCTTTAAGGTTTACCCTCAAGTTGCTGTACTCTAAGCACTTGACACTATTTATAAGTTTTAAAGGAAAATAAGATGTTATTTGTGTGGTGCGAGGAATCTAGTTTGTTAAACTAATGTAATCATATTTTTCCTTTTGGATTAGACTTGTCACTGTGTGGCTTACTTCAGTTGTTCCCTAAAAAATAAGATCCTTTGAGTTATAGACTCTCTAATCGATTTGAGTGAGGTGTAAATTGCATTATTATTGCTTAGGAGGTTATCACTACTTTAGACCTTGGATGGAGGTTTACTACGCTCTCTAAGGTTTTGTAAGCTTGAAGGAGGAGAGTTAAAGAGTTCCAATCTCTGATTCTGATGTTGTTAAGGCAAGCATAGCATACAAACAATTGGATCTTGTGCTAACAAAAGAAAAGAGAAGGGTGTAAGTCTTCTTTTAAGGAAGAATGGAAAATTTTGCCTGCTTTGTTCATAAAATTATGCAAAATATTCCAGCATGTGGTTTTTTTCCCTTCCAATTGGTTTCAAGCTCTTTTATTCTTATTGTTGTATGTTATACGGGCATGGTTGGACTGAACTTTGTTTTAAGTGGTACAAACAAGGATGATATGCAGAAAACTCAGGATCTTTATGTCTGTTTGTTCGTGTGTGTTACTTCGATTGCATATAGTAATTTTTATAATAACATATTTTTTATCAGAAGGTTTTTTCTTTCCTATGTGAATTTACAAAGCATGCTTTAGGAGAGATGTAATTTGATTTTTTCCAAGCAGTTGTTCTAGGCCTTTTAAGCTCATTGTCATCAATAGTTGTTTTCAGTGAGAATAGTGAGACTCAGCTTTTAGAGGCCAATTCAGTTATGTTTTTATTGTTTGCTGAAAAGAACTCTTTTCTAACATGAAAATAAGGAAATGAATTCTGCATTTTAATATCTGAGTATGTCTATTGCAGATTGAAAAGCAAAGTTTTAATCAAAGTATGTTAACTGTTAGGCCAAACATGTTTAAAATTGTTAATTCTACCTATAAATTTCCCAAATATCTCATGTTCTTCAGACATGCTGAAAACTCTCTCAAGAACATTCTGATGAGTTTTATTTCTTGTATTTGTTTTCTAGTTATAAGAACAAATCTACGAGGTTTTGTTGTTCAAATGAAAAACTGTTTTATAAAATGATACTAGATTCTCCTAAGAAGTTTGTATGTTTGCTTTTTAATATGAGGGCTAGATGATGCAATGATAGATGAACAAAATGGAAAGTTCAAGAAAGGTGAAGCATTTTTTTGTTAGCCTGCTTGTAACGTAATATACCATATCTGTGTTATATATCAAATGATCCTTCTTTGATGCTGGTTCCATGTTCCAAAACTGTGATTGAGTCTGCTTTTCAATGTGTTGTGAAGCAAAAATTTATTCAATTGGTATTATACCATGTCTTTGTTATATATCAAGTGATCCATGTTTGATACTGGAACGGATTCTGCTTTTCAATGTATTATCTTCATGGTGGTAATTGGAAAAATTGTTATTGATGTCAGACATAGGGTCTGCAAAATGATTTGTTTGGGGCTATTAACCAGATTTTAATCCCCGCTGGAAGATAGCGATTATGGGTCAAGATGAATGTGGTTTAGTTCTCATGGCCTCCATAGGGAAAAGAAATTATGTTATATTAACCAAAGGATGCAAAATGATGAAATATTAGTGGGTTCATGATGCATAAACGCTATACACATTTTTCTTTTTAAAAAAGGAAACATTTGTGTGTGATATCATGCAATAAATGAAAATCTTGAGATAATGTCATCAGATAATGCAAATACACAAAGAAATTTATAATTTCATTTTCCTGTGTCTATAGGAGTGAAAATGGGGATTGAAGTTCTTTCTTGGATTGCCAGTGTTTTGTAGCTTGAATCGTCTATGCAAAGAATGAAGAATTTATATTTTCATTGGTGTTTTACTTTCTTCTTACTTTATTTTGTTTGACTTTTCATAAAATAGGGAAGGCAGTTTTCAGTTGTCCATTTATAAGATGTCTATAATAAACATAATATGTGTTTTCAGTCTTGACTACTCTCTCATTTAATATTTGGAGAGTGTGTGGCTTGGAAGATGATAGTGCTAGATGCTTCTTGACCTTTTCTTGAAGAAGGAATAAGGTGGAGATTTGAGAGTTAGCACCATCATGCTGTAGTTTCTATTCTTTTTTTTTCTTACTCTATTTAGCTATGCTGCGTGCCTTATGCCTACTTTTCTCTGCTGCACTCAGTCACTTGTCATAAATTGAGTGAAGTGATTGTCTGCCTTTGCATTTCTGGCTACTCACATGGAATTATTATTAGTTGCACTGATGTTGACTATCCTTTTACCAAATCTTTTGTCAATGTACTGTGAACAGAGTGTTGCCTACGACAGATCCAGTGCTCCCAAGGATTGTCGTATCTCTGGATGGCTGCAGGGGCATGACAATGATTTAGCAGTTAGTGCCGAAAAGATGTTTCTGTTGAAAGAGTTTACTTATGACCTTGAGAAAAGCAATGTGCAGACCTTCAATGTATTGGACTTGCCAGGCTCTGGCATTGTTGACACTGTTAGGCTGGACTTTACATCCAACCATGGAAGTTCTTCCCATACGTGCATTTATCGCTTGAGGGTACATGGTCATGAACCTGATTCTGTCTCCATGTTAGCTATGCAATCTTGATGATCAGGTTCTCTCTCCATGTGTCTACAATCCTCTTGTAATTGCCATCCCTGTATTTCTGTTTTCCTCTGCTTAGATTCTACTTCAAACTTTTTGCTTATTAGATGCATATTTTTCCCCTCGTGTTTAGATTTTTGTACTCTCTGATGTTAGGATTATGAAAACAAATACGATCATGAAATTGATGATGATTTTGAACCGTGGGTAGTAAAGTTGTATTGACTTGGAAAGACTCTGGGAAGCAGAAATCATTATAATATGTTGCTGAATGACTAATCTGATTATAGTGTAAACCGGTAACCTGTTAATAGTGTGAGCAAATGTCTCATAATCAAAGGAAAAGTTAGAACATTGATGCAGACAACTTTCATTTTGGAATTTGTTGGAGATTTGAGCAAACTCTTGCTTGAAGCATTCTACATTTGCGTACACGACAATTAAGTATATACGAGTGTCTAGAAATTATATGTGAAGTATGCACGAACTTCTGTTTGATGCTCTATTCAGAGTTAGAAGCAGTATTAATAGAATTAAAAATGCTCAAAGATACCCTTGACATAGAAACATTTTGTAAAAGCAGGGCCTACAAGAGCTGCTTTCAAGAATTCAAATGCTCCCAAATAAATAAGATAAAAGTTGTTTCCCGTGTGTATGGAAATGGCTGCAATTTGTAATATATTCGTGGGACAAGTTATTTATGCTATTACAAAACTCACAGAGAACTGGGATTATGTTGTGCTTCAAAGAATCAAAGTTTTGAAGCACAAAAGTTAGTAACTCCAAACATGCTGTCAGTGAGATCACATGTTTGACCTTTTTTTTTAAAGGAAGTTTTTGCAATGGAAAAAGCAGCCAGTCTTCCATTTTTTTTAAGGGTTTCTGCACTTTTCAAGAAAAGCATGCACCAGACCATTTTGTTTTGTTTATTTATTCTGTTCCTGTATTGAAATAGAAGATTGAAATAGAAGAAGAGAATGGGTTCCTCTTTTGATGCTTTCTGCCTGCAAGGAATGAATTGATGCCCTATCTATCACATTTTTATGATTTTATTCGATTGTGTTATTGATTTCTTGCTGATTGACAGGGATTTTGGTCCAGATCTCTTCCTCAAGTCTTTTGTTTGACTGCAAACTCCGAAAGCTTGTGAATAATCTACCATCTTAACACACACAGATGCCCATTACATTCATGTCTTGGATTGGACCCTACCCTACAACAGGTGTTGTTTGATTATGCAATTAGAAAGGTTCCTTCTGTTCGCTTCTCCTGTTGTTATTTGAAGTCCTAGTCAAAAGTTGAAGAGACTTTTGGGTTCAATGATGCCTACCACAATGCCCATCAATTTGTAGCTTTAATAAAATCATTCATTATCATCAACATTTATTATCTAATAAAATCATCCTATCTATTAGGAATAAGCTTTTGCTGTTCTTTCCAAGTGATATTACATTATTGCCCTAAAGTCATGCACGTGATTGGAATGGGGAGAGGGTATACTACCAGTGAAGTTTGGTTTGAAAAATGTCACACTCACAGGAAACCACATTAAACATTAATTGAACAATCACTATTTTCTATGATTTGGGGTTTGCTCTTTGCACTTTCCAGTTTGGATTTTGCAGGCCAACCACACACACACGCACGCACACGTGTGGGTCCACTTTCTCTCTGTCCCTTCATTGTCCCATTTAGACTTTACTTAATTATCCATTAAAAAGAAATACAACTCAAAAATAAAAATATTACAAATAAAAAAATGGGAAATAAATTTATGTGGTCGAAATATCAAACTAGCCCCTGCATTTTACAGAAATAATACATTAGTTCATAATATGTTGCTTCTCTGAAATTAGCCCCTACCATCCAAGCCACTCATCTGTATAAAGCAGGGAAATATTTTTCTTATCCTTATTGGAACCAATCAAAGTGATTTGATTATTACACGAGGTTTCGATTATTTTAACTAATTATTTAAATAATAATTATATATTAATTTATTAAAAAATATTTAAATATATGATTGATTATTATTTATTTATTATTTATTTGTTAAATATAATAAATAAATTTTTTATTTGATTTTTTATAAAAAATTAACAATTTGACTTTGCCAGTTGCTACCCGTGTGAACCAAGTTTTGTAAGGTTTTAGAATTATGCCCTTGTTTTATCATATGAAGAAGATATGAAAGGATCAAGCGTTCTCTTTATGTATAATGAGGGACTAATGTGAAATGAATGATAAATTTATAGACTAAATTGTTATTTGTAAAAATTATAGTGATACATTTGTTAAAAATTCACAATTAACTTTTGAGAAGGGACTGGCAAACAGAAAACACGTAATTCCCAGCACAGGCAGGAGGAGGAGTTTCTAAGTGTTCTGAAGATACTCGTTAGATTTGATCCCCACTTTTGACACCTTTCTTAGTTTCTTTTTCCATTTTATTTTCTCGAGAAAATGATAAAGAAATAAACAAACCCATTTGCTATTTGCACGTAAAAGAAAATTATACTATATTCGTTCGTTCGTAAAGAAAACCTCTTAAGACATTTCAGTTCTTGGAAAAGCACTTGTTGTGACCACAGACAATTATCTCAGTTCTAGAGCATCGGATATCCAATGTTCAGGTTACATCTTTTTCATCAACAAATTTATTTTATGTATGATTTAATTATTTATGTGGGTGGTATGGTTGGCTTTCTCGGGAAGAATCCATATGGGCTGGCAAATCTATCATAGCTTGCCACTTATATTCATGTTTTAGATCTTCTTACTTCCTTCATGAACGTGGGGTTCTTGTTTTTTTTTATTTGGTAATTTGATTTATTTTATTCTGTTTTTGGTTTATCTTGTTATGAATGTTTATATGTGTCGCCATTCTTTGTATCTTTCTTTGATGGGTCTTTTATGTAATTGATGAAACTTTTGTTTATGAAGGTTGGTGATTTATGGTTAGCGCCACTGATGAAATTTCTCTGATCTCAGATATGACGCTAAAGGTTGGTGATTTATGGTTAGCGCCACTGATGAAATTTCTCTGATCTCAGATATGACGCTAAGTAATCAAGACAGAATGAAAAAGTTCCAATCAGTTAATTTTGTGTTGCTTTTGATTTTTTAGTGACCTTCTGTTCACTTTTCTAATCAAATTGTTGGGATTTCAGTCCATATTCCAGAAAATATTCCCAGTGAGGGAGAAAAATGCGAGTAAAACGGTTGGAAAAGGTACAGTTGAATGTGGTATCTCTTTTGAATGCTTATTTTCTGTGCTTGGATGGGAGTGCTCATCGGCATTTTTAACTTATAGACAAAGAGAAATGGAATGTGTTTTCTTCGTCTTTCGTAATTGTGAAAGCAACCTCTTTGTGATAGGAGATTTATTCAGATATATTTCTTCTCATGTTGTGAAGATACCATTCTTTATTCTTCTAAAGGAAGATAATGTATTATTTACTGAATGGAGCATTTTTGTTTTATACTTTCTTTGGACGATTGAATTCAAAGATATTAAGTTGACAAAAAGCTTGATTTGGAGGTTAAAAAGAATACAAAAGATAATGACAAAGGGAAAAGAGAGTTGAGAGCATAATGGCAATCTGTTATTGAAATTGAGAATATATTCATGTTTTTAACTTTTATCTAGTAAAAGGATAGAAGCAAGAATGGTACAACTTATCTTTATCTTTCTCTCTCTGCCCTGATAACATTGATGATATTTGTCTTTCCCTTCTCTGTCTTACCGCTTATAAATTCTTGATATCTGTGGAAATGGTTGAGTTAAGAAGTATTAGTTGTTTTCACTTGCATGAGCAGTCTTTAACAACAATGTCTCTAGCCTGAATTTCAAGAGCATTTTGTTAGTTTACTAGTTTTAATTTCCTTACCATCATCTTACTTAGAATGTTTCCTGCTTGTTTCTACCTGCAGAAGCACATACTGATTCAGCACTTGAGTCTCTGTTCTTTGGGAGTGTACCGATGCCAAGTGGTCGCAATGTCCAGTCATTTCGGTAGAAAGCACAGTTCTATTTTCTCCTCAGTTTGGACCATTCAATAAATTATGTTTTTGATATTTCTCATTTAAGGTATGAACTTATCTTTTTGTTTATTTTTCTGACAGAGTTTTTGTTGCAACATGGAATGTTGGAGGGAAAACTCCTCACAGCGGCATCAATCTAGATGATATTCTTCAGGTTAACAATCAATCGGATTTATATGTTTTAGGGTCTGCTCTCTCTCTCTCTCACTCTCATTATGATTACCTTTACGTACTAAAGCTCTCCTACTGAAGTTTCTATTAAAAAAAAACCAGTACTACCAAAGTTTCTATGGAAGTAGAATATCTAGTTCAAATGCTGTCTATAACTGAGTTCTGTAGTTTTATTCGCAACCATGCCTAGGTTAGAACTGTATGAGTTGCCTTACATAGTCAATTTGTGATAAATATAATACAATATGTAGTTGCCAATCCCTGACCATGTGTGAGTTATATACAAAGAACAGTTTTAAAAAAAGTTTGATAGCCCTTATTAAGCAGGGAAACTGTGGTCGAAAATTGCCATCACATATTTGATACTGGCATATTTATTTTTGTACGTTAGTTTAGTTCTGATATCACATGGATATAAATTTCTTCCTTATGTTAATTGTTATTTGGATTTATCAGTTTTCAGGAAATTGTACCATTAAATGCTGGAAATGTGCTCGTTATAGAGGATAATGAACCTGCAGCAAGATGGCTAACTTTAATAAACCAGTCACTGAATAAATCACATATTGTGGCTTCTAGAGGATTGAAATCCACTACATCTTTCAGTAGCTCACTCTTCTTGCAGAAACCTTCTCTTAAAAAGATCAGTAAGACTTTTAGGACTGAGAGTAAAAGGAGGCTGAAGACATGTAACTGCACTTCTGAATTTGAAAGGAAATACAGCAAAGAATTTTGTTTTCCATGCCAACAATCTAATAACATAAGTGAAGATGACTTCTCCTCAGAAAAGGATGAAGGCGTGCCTAGCAATTTAGAAATGACAGATATTTCCACCCCCTTCAATACCAGCCAGATGAAATATAGCCTTGTTGCAAGTAAGAAAATGGTGGGAATATTTGTTACAGTTTGGATGAAGAGCGAACTAGTGCAGCATGTTCGTCACTTGAGGATCTCCTGTATTAGTCGTGGAATCATGGGCTGCCTTGGAAACAAGGTAATTTGAAATTTCATCTGTATAGTTATATGCGTCTTTCTCTCTTTCCTGTACTTAGTTATTTAAGCAATGTATGCATTTCATATTGACGGATGAAATCTTTTTAGCAATAAGAAAATTTCTTATTGTTTTACCATATTGACAAGTCAGTACACTGTTTGTTCTGTGGTTGCAGGGTTGTATTTCTGTTAGCATGTCTTTTCATTGGACAAGCTTTTGTTTTGTATGCAGTCATTTGGCATCTGGAGAGAAAGAGGGTGATGAGCATAGGAGAAATTTGGATGTCATGGGGATACTTAAAAACACACAATTCCCACAGGTCTGCAGAATGCCTGCCAGCAAAGTTCCTGGGAAAATTTTAGGACATGAGTGAGCATCTTTGAATTTATCAAAAATAGATTGAAAATTTTTTGTTTTAATTTATATATTTTTCTCTGAATATCTTATTTTTCTCCTCTTAAACTGGATCTAGTCGGGTTATATGGTTGGGGGATTTGAACTACCGGATAGCATTAAGCTATTCTCACACTCAAAAGCTTCTGGAGGAGAATGACTGGGATACACTGTTTGACAAAGATCAGGTGGTTTCTTCTTCTATTGATAGAATAAAAATAAATGTGTTGGGTATTTTGATTTATTGTGGATATAAGATCATTCATTTTGTTTCCAGTAGCAATTTGAAGAGCTAAGTTAATTTCTGAAACATTTTTTCTCTCAGGATACTAGAAAGGATCCTTTTATATGTAACCAAGCAAAATAATAAATACCATGGAATAAAAAATTTTGAGTGCTCTTTACAAGTGCTTTGTAAAATATATATAAAGTAATTACTTGGTCATCTTGAAAATATTGGACTTTTTTTGTCCGTCGTCGCAGCATTTTTAAGGCTTCCTAACTCAGATTTTTGGCTATATACTCATATGGAGTTGTCTGCTTCTTGTTGACAGCTCAAGATTGAGAAGGCTGCTGGCCGAGTATTCAAGGGATGGCAAGAGGGAAAGATTTACTTTGCACCAACGTACAAATACTCCTATAACTCAGATACATATGCTGGAGACACTATAAAAACTAAAAGCAGAAGGAGAACTCCGGCTTGGTATTTATAGAGTTAAACCATGTCTACATTTCTCAACTGCAAAAGTTAAAATTATGTTTGACAGTCTAGAATTACAGGTGTGACAGAATATTGTGGCATGGAAATGGAATTCAACAGCTTTCTTACATACGAGGGGAGTCCCGTTTTTCTGACCACCGGCCAGTGTGTGCAACATTTTCAGTGGATGTTGAGGTCATGGAGGGTGGATCCAGAAAGAAGTTATCCAGCTCTACAATGAAAGTTGAAATCGAAGAGCTCTTACCACTTATTAGTAAATAATTGCCTTATACTATGTAAGTCATCATCATCAGGGGAGATTAATGATAATTTCAGTTATAAAATGGTGCAATTCAAGGACTAGGTGCCATGTTTCGAAGCAGTTGATTCCAAAAAGGCAACAGAGTTTCAGCTTGGTCCTTCAACCAATTTACCTCCACAATTTCTCCCATTGCTTCCTATGGAGCCTAGTCCTCAAGATTTCAAATTTTGGACATGGCTTCATTAAATTTTTTACGCTTATATCTCAATGTTGTTTGACTTTTACTGCATATCGTCAGGTACTGATATTCCAATAAGCCATTATGAGATGGTGGAAGAAATGCCAAATTTTACCAATTAATATCGTCCACACATGGCATTCTGCAACTGTATAAAGTGTAAGAAGTTTCAGTTCTTTCAAGGTGTGTTTCACAATCCACAGTCAAGGTCACATGAAGCATCAGTGATGAAGAAAGACAAAATTTTTGCTGAGAGTTGGCTAGAGGAGTAACTCATTAACCAGATGCCTCAGACTGACTCACCGAGGTTAGTGACTGGTATAGATCTGGATGGATATAAAGGAAAAAATTTCGAACCTGTGTGAATAGCAGCATATGTTGTTGCTAGATGAAGGAGACAGCCAAAAAAAATTATTGGGCTAAGATAAGGAATAGGGATGTTTAAGATTCTTAGCAGAGTCAACTGTTTCTGCCATTGTTTTTGGTTTTTGATATGTAATGCAACTTGCCTTCCAAGGATAAAATATTCTTTTCTATAATATTCTTTTCTTTACTTTTTAATTTTGAATTAGTGGTGCTGTAGAAGAATTTCATGGATTTATATGAGAATTATGTTTCCACTCAATATTGAGTGTAGTAGTGAGTTTTGTGATTCTATTCTACAGTTGTAGACTAAAAACTTGGCACCAATTGAAGCTAGCTTCCTAGAATTTCAACAAGTTCATTCGCATTCAGCAATTGCAACAACAGAAGTAGCATAAAAGTCTTTCTAGCAGCAACAAAATCCAGCATCCGTAGTGCATGATTTACTATCAGACAACTTCAAAATTAGGGCATGATTCCCGAATAATCCTGTACAACACCAGTAATATATAAGAACATTAACCATATTTCCAGCATACATTCACCGAAGGAAAACAACTGCTCAAGGCAATGATAGTACTTGTAAACATAAAAAGACTACAACTGCTCAAGGGGTGCTATTCTATAACAATATTGCCTCAAACAAGGACAATAATACACTGCAGGAAGAGGAAATTAATAACTATTTGCTGTTTAGTTTGTAGAATTGCAATCAAATGGAATTATTCAGTCTTTGAAAGATAAAGCATTCTAATAAATCATTCGAAAAGTTACACTATCTAAAATGAATGAAAATTTTCTCTCTGCCAATTTTAAACTCTACTTCGGATCAAGTAATCCTCCATTAAAAGGAACATCTGTGTCAGGCAACCAAGTATCTCCCAGGGTAAAATTGTAGACAGTAAAATTCATAGCCTGTGAAGCATTCATCAGATTATAACCAGGCCAATTCACTCTCCTTGTAGTATTTGCGCCAGGGCCATAGTTATCAAACTCCCCATAATACAAAGTATCTAATCCAACTGTTCCATTCCATTCCAGCCATCCCACAGGATTTATCAGGTTTCCGATGTAAGATTGCATGTAAACCGTCCTGGAAAACTCTTTCCAAGGTCGACCCAGATAACTTGAAGTGGTCGAGTTCAAGTCATTAGCCAAATCTGGAGCAGCATCAATTGTGCAATTATGAATGGATATACCAGTATTTTGATTCGGTTCAGTTCTTCCCTGAGCTGTAAAGGCATTCTTCTGGTTCGGCAATGGTTTCCGAGCATATATATTGCAGCTCTGGAAAACAACAGCTGCATTGCCAAATATGAAATCGACGGTGCCATAAATGTCGCATTCCCTGTAAAATTGCCTGAGAGAATGCACATAAAGAGTATCCTGATAACCTTCGAAACTGCAACGATAAAATGTGGAGAGATCAGCATTGCTCCTCAAAGCGACTGCTTGGTGCTTTGCAGGGCCAGCCGTGTTCTTAAATGTAACGTCAACTGCTATGAATCGCTCGCCAGAAACAGCTGCAATCATAATAAAATTTAAAAATGAAGACAGTTTTCATTTAATTTATGACAAATAGGTCCACTTACAAACGAGTGAAATTAATTTTTCTTTTGCATACCGAAGGTAGAAGAACTGAAAGTAGTCCAGCCATCAACGACACTGTGATTTCCAGTAATGACCGTCCGATTAATCCCATCACCAATCAGCAAAATGTTCTTCTTATGCGTTGGGACGATAACATACTCTTCATAAATGGATTCTCTTGCATAGATAGCAAAATACCCATCTTCTGGTTTGGAATTGTTGGGAGCAAAGGCAACTGCATCGCCTATTGCAGTAAAATTATCAGAGCCAGATGGGCTCACAATCACAGGTTGGTTCACAAGAATTCCACCACTCTGTAATTCTTCCAGGGTTCTTCCTCCCTCGTGGCGTGATGTCTTCCTCAGAGCCTGCCATATTTGATTTTGATAAATCAGTCATTCACCACATTTTATTCATTATGCAATGACGCACTATTTACGATGCAAATTACGAGTTGATGGTGCCCCAAATCCTTGACAGGTAAGGCCCTGTGAATCATCATCATGTGGCAAGGGGCAAGCCTTGTGCCATTTTTGCTTTTGGAAAGCACTGGGGGAAAGGAGAAGCCTCCCTTTCCACTAACAGCGAGATCTAATCTAAGCTGAACTAATTAATATAAAATTAATAATTAATAATTCATATCTAATATATTAATCAATATATATATATATATATATATATATGTAGTAACTGGTTGTAATGGTACACTTAACAAGTCATCATATTTTACCTTGACAAGTGTTTCAAGTGGTTCATGAATCCGGTTCAAAAGCCAATGTTTAGACCGTTTGCTTCTTTTCTTCTTCAAGTTCCGGTCCAGCGCATGCGTGACCAGACCGAGGGAAACACTGTATAAACGTGTCACATTCGACAGCGGTTCATATAACACGGCGGCAATGCTGCTCTTGGAGTCCGCCAGTTCATCGAAGCAAGTCTGTTGATTCGTCACGATTCCACTCAGTAAACTCGTGACTCGGTCGACGAGTACATCCGTCATCAACTCTGTCGATTTCAGCTCACCTGAAATCGACTCCAAATAGTCTACATTGAGCTCCATGAGCTGCCGGCAGTCGTCCAGCGCTCCGGCTTCGATGTTAGAGAATTGGGACCTTTTCTTTTGGTGGTTGAGGTAATGTCTGATGATTTGCGACAGCTTTTTGGCCTGTTTCAGGCATTTCTTGACAGAGAAGTTGCCTTCCTCGTAAGGGTTGGAGGGTGAAAATGTGAAAGTTTTGAGAATGAAACGACAGAGTTTCGGGTATGGAGTAGATTTGCAGACATCAGAAAGAGATTGTGGGGAAGATTGGGATGGTGTTAACTGAGCTAAACAGCAGAGAATATGAAGAGAGAAGAAGAAGAAAGAGATGGACTTGTAGTTCATATTTTTGGTTGAATATTTTCTCAGACAAAATTTGATAATATCCGGATGGGATTGTGAAGATAGTGGAAAGGTATATTTATGATAGAACACAAAAGACAGCGTGAGTATTATTATTAAGAGTAGCATGGGTGGGTCGTTTCGAGAATTCAGGGTTTGACAATAACTACGGGTGGGGATGGTGAAGAGAACGTGCAAGGAAAGACTAAATTAATGAATAAAGGGGTGTGTGCGTGTGTGAGTGTGAAGTAGAAGGAAAAACAGTTGTTACACTTAACAACACATAGGTAGCTATAATTAATGAAAGTCTACTCATTATTATATTCTTCTTGTACCATTTTTTTAACCACTTCCCATGTCTTACAAGATTTAATTTAATTTCCTACCCTCTTCCCTGTATGTCAATTTGTAATATCTTACATGACTCGTCGTATGTGATTTGTAATATGAAATTAAACAGTAGATTTGCCACAAGTTTTGATACTACAGAGTCACTAGTGTACGATCAAAGTTAACAGCCACCGACAGATATTGGCGCGATGCTGTATTTGGATACATGGGTTTGGTTAACTCGATCGCCAGCTTTTTTTTGGTAGGATGCTTATTTCTTCTCAGAGTTTGCTCAGGTCTACCGGGATTGCAAGGGCTTTTCCAGACTAGCCATTTTAATAAGCTGCAATTCTATTCCTACTCTTTTCCACAGATGTTTTCGCGTATAGATCTCGGGATTAACCTAAAGCTTTGTTGTCCAGCCCCTTAATCCAAATTTGAGGTGGAAATTTGATTTTAATGGATAGGATGTGATTCTCTATGAATAAAATGTACAAACTGCTGTGTTAATTCAGATAGACTTGTGAGAACTTGTTGCGAGATTAAAATTCCCTCATGATCTTTACTATTTAAGACAGGATCTTTGCTGTTCTCTTTTTTTAGAACACCTTTGGAATGGCTACATATTCAAGGGTCAAACATTTTACAATTCGCATACTATTGATTTTAACTTGTCTTTGTCTCGTTACAAAAAACGGTTCTAGTCTTCCATCAATTTTGTGTGAATGATGACCAAATCTGTTGTCACTCTATGCGTATAGAATTACAGTAGTACTCGTCTTTTGTGTTTCAACTAACATGCCCGCAATTAGATATATGTGACAAACCACCCCCCACCAAAAAATATAATGCACGTCCCCGTGTATGGGATAATTTTCTTAGATTTCAATCTTGTTAGTTACTATCATTAAGGTTTTATCACTCTTGTTAGTCTCTTTAGAGAACAATGCTCAGCGTCAATTATCAAAGCATTTCGAGTAGAGGGATGCTCTGTATTATCTTACTCAACTGAAAAAGTTTCTTTTGATTTGTCACTCTAGTGTATACTTCTCCCAACTATCAACGAAATTGTGAGAAGAATCTAACCTTTACACTTATCATAAGCACCCTTTGAATGGATAGACATATATATATATATTTGAGAGTCAATCTTTTGTAACTATTGGTTTCGACCTACTTTGATCTCATAAGGAGAGTGATTTGATTCTAGCCATCAACCAATTTTGTGTTGAAAATGACCAAATCTTCCATTCTTTCTTTCTGCATATATAAAATTAGAGTCACCCTCGTTGTTTGCATTTCAAATTGCATGCTTGAAAATAAGCTGTAACACTTAGTCATTTGAGAGACCTCGAGACTCCAAACATAATTTTCATTGTAAACACCTTGCAAAAAATCTGATGTATTTTAACCAAGATAGCAATAACCATGGGTCATATTTATAGATATCTTGTAAAAAATAATGATTTTAACTCATCAAATTCAATCAATATCAGGGCGTCGCTTATATCAAATAATTTTCTGGGAATGATCCAAACTGAAACAGAAAGGAACAACAAATCCAAACCAGAAATTTCTGGTAACAAAAACCGTCATAAATAATGATCAGAGTCCAGGTTCGTAGCTAACACCAGCATCCGAAATCCACTTTTCCCCGAGAAATTCCTTCACAGTAAATTTACCAGCTTCATTAACGCTAATGCTTCTTAATCCCTTCCACTTTACTCTCCCTTTCGTCGACGATCCGGGACCATGATTCTGAAACTCGGAGTAAAAGATGGTGCTTGGGGCTGAATCTCCAACCCAAGGTAGCCATCCTTTCTGGTGAATGAAACTTCCCAATGTAGAATGCATGAAAATAGTCGTCGAGTAATCCTTCCAGGGCCGTCCGAGATATGTCTCGACGTCTTTCAAACTTCCGTACGGCGAAATGGTGCAATTGTGTATGGAAATGCCAGTATTTTGGTTCGGGTCTTTTTTCCCTTGAGCTGTGATTGTGTTTGTCTGGCCACGCATCGGCTGCCTGGGAAATATGTTGCTGTTCTGGATGACAACGGCAGAGTTTCCGAATATGAAATCCACCGTGCCGTAAATGTCGCATTCGCGATAGAATTGGCGATTCGAATGTGCGTAGAGAGTATCCTGGAAAGCATCAATCTGACATCGGTAGAAGACTGAATGATCTGCGGTTGACATTAGAGCCACAGCTTGGTGCTTGCTTGGACCGGCTGTGTTCCGGAATCCCATATCTCGAGCAATAAAACCTTGTCCTAACACAGCTGTAAGAAAAAAGAAATTGATGTTTAATTACTAAATATTTTAATCTTAATCAGCTCATGTTCGTATGTCCATATAATTTAGAATCAAGAACCCAGAAAATTTTATATTTACTGTATTGTATTATTATGTAATTATATAATTATGATATTGTGACGTGATAGGAAAATGATGTTTAGGCTCAATCAGTTGGTGAATTGTGAGAACTTACCAAATGTTGCAGTTGAAAATGTGGGTGTCCCGTCGACAACGTTCAGGCTTCCGGAAACAATGGTGGCGTTCATTCCATCACCGATCATCATGACATTCCACTTGCGTTTCTCAACCCTAACATTTTCCACATATACTCCTTTCTTCACGTAGATGATGAACCTGGTCTTGCTTTTATCCTGCACAGCCTTAAGTGCAGCAGAGATTGTCTTGTATTTCCCGGTGCCGTCTTTTGCCACAACAGCATTAGCCTTCTTCTTGTAAATATCCGGACTGTCAAGCAGCTTCCGATCTTCCGGCCGCAGCCAATCCGTCGCAGGAGAATTATTCATCAATCTCCTGAGCTTAACAGAGTCAGCAATCTTTGCAAGCCAGTTCAAAATGGCGAGAGAATTGCTCGTCATTTCACTAGGATTCTTCAGAAACTCAGAAACCTTTGATTTTATTCCAGCTTTTGCTTCTTCCAATCCATCTATGCAAGTCTGTTGATATGTTTCGGCAGAACTCAGCCATGTCTTTAGATCATCGACAACTTCAAGAAGCGAAGCACCAGAAGATAACGAACTTTCCAAATGATCCAAGGCCAAACCCAAAAGCTCGGCGCAATTTCGCAGAGCTGCAGCAGTCATTTTCTCAGTAGTCCCACTGAAAACAGTACCATTCTCTGCGAAATTGTTAGAGACTTTTGAAAGCTCCTTCGACACAACTTTGATCGCTAACTTCAACAAATCTTCGGGCTGTAATTTGTTTGAATTATCAGACGCATCGCTTAGACTATCGTAACAAGTTTTCTTGTACAGCGTTACATCGCACACAGCTTTGATTGAAGCAGAAACAGTACGTCCGTCGCCATTTTTGGAACCTCCACCATCGGAACTATTATTACGAGTGACTCCCACCACAGTTGCAACAACAACAGCAACGAGAACAATGGAAGAGAACCCAATAATGGCGATTCTTCTTCTTCTGACTTTCCGGCAAGCTTCTAGCCTCGCCTGCTCGGCTTCGTTGACCTTTCCGTACGATCTGCCGGAAGACATGTTGAGCATTTTATTCTCTTCCTGTTTGTTTGCATATTCTGGTATGGCGGACCAGTTCGTTTTATATACAAATGAAAGCAATGAAGATATTAGAATCAGTAATATCATAACGCGGTCTTACGTGCGAGGCACTAAAAGCTTGAAACAGGAATCAAAAGCGTTCATTCCATGATGAAGTGCTTCTCATGATTGGAAAACAATATTAGAATTAGTAATATTATACTGCTTTCTGGTGAAGTGAATGATTGTTCTTCTTTGAGATATAATAATAATAAACATAATATTTCAAAGAAGATCTGTAACTCTTCTCCCATAAAAGAGACACATGACCTCCTCTTTGTCTGTGTCAAAATACTAAACTATCAATAAGAGCAGTAACAACTTGTTCTACCTGTACTTATAATTGCCTGCAGCAGCCAGATTTTAGGTTTCCAAATTCTATCCTGTGGACTCGCGAAATCAAGTAAATTACCGGGCCTATCCTTACAGATTTGGGTGGGGAAGGTTTGGTTTAATCAATTCCATCTGGGTTGAAAATTGTGAGTTTTAATTTACAATAAATGCATTTAAATTAATAATTATAATTTAATTAAGTAAATTGTTGATTTAATTCAACCTGACTCTTAATAGCGATTGTCCCCATTTTGATGTAATCATTTAAGCCCATCTCCCTCCGATCCATGATTTCAAATCATGTGAATACTGTTGTCATATTTGCATAATACAACATTGTCGTTTTCAACTGGGAAGAAGAAAAGGAGGGAACGAGACTGAAAGCACATCAACCAGCGTCGGTTGGGGCAAACGAAAAGGACGAGAGAGAGAGAGTGAGAGTTGAAGGAGGTGACGAGAACTCCACCTTGACGACAACGTCGGGTCCATGCCGAGGTAACGTGTCAAATCTTAAGTGGTTCGTTGTTTTGACGGCCCAGCACGTGGAAGGTCTTCAAGTGCGGCGGCTAATCTATGAGATTGGACTCTCGGGTTTATCTTTCCTTCCCCCCGGTTGGATGCGCTTTTTGAAAAAGTATACCCCCTAACGTGCAGTGAAATTACATAAATATCCATGATAACAAATTTTTACCCTGATCATACAGTTATAAAACATTCAAATCCCCACGTGGGTCAAATATTTCTACACCCGTCCCCTTTGTCCATTTCACCTCCTTTGTCCACAAATTTTATCCATATATTACAATAAACAAAATATTTTTTTTTAATATTTTTGTATGAATTCAATTTAAACTCAAAAATATATCATACCACCTTTTTTTTTATCAATTCAATCAAATAATCATCGTAATATTTATCCTTTATGTTATACGATCGGGTTATAAATACAAACTTATATCTAAATTTATTATTTTTATATATTATATATTTTCAATAAAATAAATAAAAATTTATTAAAAAATATATAATTATTACGAAATATACGATAATAATATAAATTTATAATTTAATTTGTATAAAAAATTATATTTTTATTATATATAGAGACATTTTATGGTATTACATTTTCAATTAAGTTGTATATTTGACTTATTTTAATGTTTTATATTATTTTATTTTTTAAAAAATTTTAATTAAAAGAAAAAAGTCAAGAGTTAACGCATAAAATAAATTAATAAATAATTATATAATATTATTTATATAAAAATTAATTTAATAAAAAGCATTTGCCCTAGAGCGAGGGCAAATTAATTATGATCACAAGCTTTCCCGTGACGCACCAAAAAGGGGGGAGGGGAAAATCAAAGGTCGGTGCCAACGTTGGAAAAAGGTTTCTAATATCTGGTAAGGGCCAAATTGTAATTACACGCATGCTCCGACGTATTAAAATAAATTAATCGACCGACTAGCTTGGCTTCCGTTCCGGTGATTTGCTCTTTCGCACGTTCTGCGCGTATTAAATTCCTCGGGCGATTCTACAGTGTTATGCTCGTATCGCTTTGGGGAAAAAAACAAATCGCACGATTCTGATGGGAGATGACAGTAAGCGTTGTATCATTCATGAAACGGTACGAGGGCAATACACTGTATTTTCCCAGGTAATTTAATGGGGATGACAAGTCATCCACTCTCTCGCGGTGACAAATTCTTTGAATGGATACACGTTTCTGTATTAAATTCCAAGACTATTATTATGACGTGACCATTTGGCCTAATTTCTTGCCACGTCTCATTTTAACTTTTTGCATACGGTAGTTTAACAACGAGTGACAATACACGAGTTTTTCCCAACTCGCTCAGCATCATTTCCGAACGCCACCCCGCGGCTTAACCGCGGTTAAAACTGAACCTGACCATGGTTATATTTGCCTCTAAAAAGTTTTTACTACTGTTCTTATCTTTCCGCCTCGCTCTCTATCTTCTCTTATTCTCTCTAATAGCAGAGCCAGAACTAAACCATTAGGCTTCTCTTTCTTCTCTGTCTTTCCCGCTTTACGCACACAGCAGCTCTCGGAGCCTCGCAGACAATCATTTCCATGGCTCTAACAATTATACGATCATCTGGTACAATTATTTTCTCCTCATTGGTTTTTAATTTTGTGAATGATCCGAAGTTTTATCGTCAGTGTTTGTTAATGGAAACACATAATTGAGTGTTGTATAAATGAGCATGCGGGTTTACTACGTAACAACTTATTGGACGACAAAAGTTTACCTTGCGTTTCATGTTTGCTCATGTAGTTTAGTTGGGTTCTCTGGTATTTTTGTTAGCATCTCGTCTCTCTTTGTATTTCTCTTTCTGGTCTATTAATTTTTTTCTCCCTTCTGTTTTTTTTTACTACAATTAACGATCATTTTTGATCTAATAATTATGTGACCCCGTAATTTCCGGATTTGTATGGATAAGTAGCTCGGCGTCTGTTTAGCTTGTGCTGAAAAAAATAATACGGATCTGGTCTCTGGTAATCCTCAATATGTTTAAATATATAAATATATAATTTTTTCTTCCCAACTAACATGTTGTTTGTATAATTATTGTTGTGTTTAATTTTGGAAATTTATGCTCACTTGAAAGTACATGCGTTGCTTTTTGCGACAGTTGCCTTTGTTTGTGTGCTTGTAATTGTTGGATCGTGCAATGTTAGTGTATGTTACATTTATTGTTTTATTACTTGCTGTATTTGTCGAATTTATGGCTTTTGAGTGAATTTTATGCTTAGATTTGTATGTTCTTGAATAGGAGTTATCAGGGATTACGGATTCAATGTACCATTTGTATTGTGAGAAATGATTTTATTGTTTTAATTTTTTTTATTTTTATTTTTTTGCAGGAGTTTGCACTTGATCTATTTCTGCATCGATTGTGTGAACTGCCAAGTGCTCGATTTTTGAAGTCCTTGACTGATAAATTTTTTCCAAACATTGACAAAGAGGTAGAGAAGCAAAGTGAACTTTTCCTGGGTTCAATTAAGGTCTTTAACCGATTGATTTTCTTGGATACTGTGAATGGGCATATTTGAAGAAATGGGATTTTGTGGAAACTTAGAGTACCTCTCGGCTCCCTCTGGCAAAGGAGAGGGAGTTCTGGAGCATGAACAGGAGATAGCAGTGGAGGAGGACTTTAGTGACGAGGAAATGGATGTTGATGAGCTCAAGAGGAGGATATGGAGATATCGAATGCTCTGGAAGCGGCGTAAAGATCAGAACAAGGGTAAGGAAGGAGTTAATAATGCGAAACAGCATCAATCACAGGAGCAAGCTAGAAGGAAGAAGATGTCACGAGCACAGGACGGCATCCTGAAGTATATGCTGAAAATGATGGAAGTTTGTAAGGCTCAAGGTTTTGTGTATGGAATCATTCCTGAGAAGGGAAAGCCAGTGAGTGGAGCGTCTGATAACCTTCGAGCTTGGTGGAAGGAAAAAGTAAGATTCGATCGAAATGGCCCTGCTGCGGTTGCCAAGTATCAAGTTGATCATGTGATCCCAGGAAAGAATGAAGACTGTGGTACTATGGTGTCTACTCCTCACACCTTGCAAGAGCTTCAAGACACTACTCTTGGATCGCTTTTGTCAGCTCTTATGCAGCACTGTGATCCATCCCAGAGGCGTTTTCGACTAGAGAAAGGTGTTGCTCCGCCATGGTGGCCAACAGGGAAGGAAGACTGGTGGCCTCAGTTGGGTGTGCCCAAGGACCTGGGTCCTCCCCCTTACAAGAAGCCTCATGATCTGAAGAAAGCTTGGAAGGTGAGTGTTCTCACTGCCGTGATTAAGCATATGTCCCCTGACATTGCGAAGATCCGAAAGCTTGTTCGTCAATCTAAGTGCTTGCAGGATAAGATGACTGCCAAGGAAAGCGCAACTTGGCTGGCAATAATTAACCAGGAAGAAGCACTGTCCAGAAAGTTATATCCTGATAGATGCCCTCCTTTATATGCCAGTGGGAGTGGTTCTTTCGTCATTAGTGATACCAGTGATTATGATGTTGAAGGCATAGATGATGACCAAAATAATGAAGTTGAGGAGATCAAGCCTCGTGATGTTAATCTCTTCAATTTGGGGGATGTGGGGTCAAGATATAGGTTTATGATGACTCCACCTATGGTTCCTCAAATTAAGGGAGAGGTTGTTGAAAGCAACTCAGATTGCATTCAGAAGAGGAAGCAATTGGCCGATGAGCCACATATGATGATGGATCAAAAGATGTATACCTGTGAGTACCCCCAGTGCCCCTACAATGACAACCGCCTTGGTTTTCTTGACAGGACTTCAAGAAATAATCACCAGCTGAATTGCCCTTATGGCAACAATTCTTCTCAAGGGTTTGGAATGCCAAACTTTCAGGTTAACAATGACCAACCTGCAGCTCTCTCTCGACCCTTTGCTCAACCAACTCAGTGTAAGCCAGTAACACCAGCAAATAACCAGACCCAACCTCAATTTAACGTGTCTGGTCTTGGACTTCCTGATGATGGGCAAAAAATGATTTCCAATCTGATGTCATTCTATGATACTAATCTTCAGCAGAACAAGAGCCTGAATCCTGGGAGCCTTAATGTTATGGAGGATCAGATTCAGCAGCAAGAGCAGCAGAAGTTTCAACTTCAGCTGGATGATAGCTTCTATAACCAAGCAGTAATGATGGGAGGCAGCACGCCTGGGCAAACCAGCATGCCAATGAACAACTCCGTTTTCACCTCGGATGAAATTCAGTTTGATCAGTCCAAATCATTCAAATCCCCATTTGATTCCAATCTCGGTGACAATATGACTGACTTCAGATTTAACTCTCCATTCGGCATGGCATCTGTTGACTATGCCATGGATCCAATCCCAAAGCAGGATGCATCTATTTGGTACCTTTGAACAATGAAGCATATCTTGCTTCTCAGTGCCTACCAACAGAAGCAGAAGAAGCCGTAAAAAAATGAAGTTTACTATTACACACTTATTCTCTGAAGGTGTGAGGCTTCTTCCTTTTAAATTTGGTTGCTAAATAAGTAAGTTTGGAGAAGCTCAATATCCATGTATACTTGGGTTTCTTTCAAGTGTAGGGTTATCTAGGTTGCTTTTGTTGCAGTATTGAACAAGGGGTGTATAAAGAACTGGTAAGGAACCCTCAACTCACTATTGAATACTGCTGTTGAAGTTTAGGAACATTTTCAAATATTGGCATGTAGTTGTATACCTATACATATACATTATGTACACATATTCTAATGTATGCTTGTTTTTGGTGTATCTATAACTGCCTTAATTTTGGTAGGATGCTTTTCCTTGTTATTGTGTTCTGGGCACGATGCTAGTATTATCGCTGCTGTTTGGCATCTTTAATCTCATTCCGATTCTTATGCATGATGAATAGATGTAAAAAGTCTGAAAAGTTTTTGATGCCATTTTGGATGCTCATATTGGAATTGCGCATAGTGTTTTCAGCTTCCTTATATGATTACGAACTGAACATATTCTCTCCTCTCCAGTGCATATACTGTTACAATCTTCCATGCTACGAAAGTGAGTCGGGTAATCTTAGGGCCAGTTAGGGATTGATGTGTTGCTGCTTTTAATTCACAAATGTTACGAAATAGAATCACTACCATAATATAAGATAGATTGACAGAAACTTTGAAAATCACAATGATACTAAATTGGCTTTTTAACCCACTTGGATTTTGGAAATATAGAGAATCTCGTTGGCAAACTTATAACCTTAATGCAATTTTGGTTTGGTGGTGTTTGAGAAGAAAACGGAAGTTTGGGAAGACAATCAAAATCTCGAATGATTGGAGATATCTAGATAGTCAAAGAAACAACCAATGAAGACCACACAAAACGAACTTGTTTTAGAAAGCAGAAACCAATCAATCGAAGTTGGTATTTGGAATGAACTTGGCAATTTCGAAAGGTCCAGCTCCAGTGTACTTTTACAGCCAAATAATTGTTGAGTCAAAGTTAGGCATAGAGAGGCGAGGCGTGGCCTGGCTGTCGAATTGCTGTTAAAAGAGATGGTTACTACTACCTGCCAGCCAAGACGATATTCAGTCAAAATTAGTAGAGTCTAGACGGTAACTCAGAAACTCTGGATTGCCCGTGGATGCGTTTGTCTGTTATTCCTCCCTCAGCTAAGATCTTTTAACTGCCAGAACGTATTCCCCTTGGTTTGATCATTTATTATTATTATTATTATTATTATTATTATTTTAATGCTGTTAAAATAAATAAATAAATAAATTATTCATAAAGTGCAGGACTACCCATTTATTTATTTTTCTTTTCCCGAGATTCCATTTTCTAAGAAAAGTTTTGTTTCCACGGAAGGGGAAACAACAAATTTTCAGGTTCATGCATGTGTAATTAACTGTGAGATATTGTATACCACATAATTGTCGTTTTCACTTAAAGCGATGAGAATAATATAATAAAAATTGAAAACAAACAAATTATTCCTATTTTGAATTTTCCATTTTAACTGACTAACCAGTACAAAATGAATAATACTCCTCGACTTTTCTTGCAAGTGGGATCCATCTAATCTAATCATTCCCATTCCCACACCATAACAAACAAATAGTCTAGATTTTATTATTTTTTGGAAAAATAATAAAATGGTGTTTAGGGACGGTGACGCGTAATCCAACGTCAAGACAAGTGGGGCCCTCATACGTGTCCAGACATGAGTGGACAGTTATAGCCACACCCACCACATGGGGGATTATCTTCAAATGATATTTTAGTACTCTTTATTTTCTTTTTCCTATCAATCCGATCTAATTTATTTTGATTTCTATAAAGATGGTTACTTAATTTTACTTGACCAAATTGGGCATAGCCACCTTGTCACGCGTAAAAGCATCATCATTAGTCTGGTAAAAAGCCCCACGTGCGTCAAAATATAACGAGTCAATGGTCAACACAATAACAGAAGGTCGTAATTCTCCCGTCCATTTTACCACGCAGCCACTGTAATTAGGGTCCTTTATTCTTAATCTAATCATTAATTCCTAATCTATCTTTCTGTTCACACTCGTCTTAGTATCGTGCAGGTTTACGTTTTTATTAACCCGTGAATTTAACTCGATTAATTGCCAATAAGGCAATTTGATTTGACCAGGGCACAGATGTCGAAGCGGATAATTACTAAAAAAGAAGAGTCAGACAACCTCTTTCTATTTTTATTATTATTTTTTAACATGCAAATGGAAATTACGTAAAGGGTAAAACGGTCTTTACACTTAAAACTCTCTCGAGATCATCAACCATTGAGCGTATAATCATAGCCCATGATATCTTCCCACGTGTCATCGACTTTGCGGGGTAACCATAATTTGAGAATGACTAACACCAGGTAAGTGAGTCCCATGGAGTAAACTCTTGCATACCCAACTCAATCCAATCCAATCCAAACGAAACGACAGCCCACGGCTTAACCGCGGTTAAAACTGAACCCGACCGTGCTTAAATATGGCACTACCAAAAAGTTTGCACTCTCCTCTCTCCCTCTCTTTCTTTTCTTCTTCCCTGTAATTGAAGTACTAGATCCTTATCCACGACCGTCTCCCTTTTCTCTCTCTCTAAGCCGAGCGGCTTCAGCCTCCTTGCCGACACCGACGACGATAGAAACTTCGATGGATCTAACAAGCAAATGATCATCAGGTACGATCACTTTCTGATCGTTTCGTTTCTGCTTCCTCTTTAGTTCCGGTTTATTTCTTTCGAATTTATTCTTGTTTCTGTTTACTGCAAACACAGAATCGAGAACACAATTAAGAATCATCGTGGGGGTATTTGTTCTACTTGGCCTGAAAGGCTGACACAATCATATCATTGTAATCATCTACGTAAAAGCTAATTATCAAGAAAACTTTTACCCACTGAAACTCGAGACAGGCTCTATCTTTTTCTCTCTCTTTTTATATTTCCCTTCTGGGTCCATAAAAGTTTTTCTTTGCTTTTTTGTTTTATGGACAATTAACTATTGTTTTGATCTAGTAATGGCAGGATTTATGGTGATTTAAACCCGAAATTTGTATAGACAATCAGTTCCGTATTTATTTAGCTGGTGGAAAAAAAAACTTTTTTTTTGCTTTGTTAGCGGGGAGTCTTGCTGTATGCATATGTTATAAGCTAAAACAACTAGTGTTTTTTGTTTATCATCTATGTATTCTCTAGCTGGTTTATGTCGGGGTAGGCAGATCTGAGCTCTGGTAATCCTGTAATCTTTTTTTTTGGTTTTTTAAATTTTACTAGTTTTAATCATAACCGTTAATTTGTTAGTTTGGAATTTTCTAGCTAGCTTATGCCAGTTTTGCTTTATGTTACCTAAGTTGTTTTATTACTTGCCTTATTTGTCTAATTTATGGCCTATTATGTGAATTCTGTACTTGGGTTTGTATTATATTGAATTAGAGTAAGTTACAGATTCCAGATTCAGCGTACCAGAGTTCTTTATTTATTTATTTGATTTTCAGGAGTCCGTGCTAGATCTAATTTTCTGCAACAATTTTTTAAACTACCAAGCTTCTCAAAGTACTTGAGCTTTAATTTTGTGTACACGTTGGTAGAGGGGGAGAAAAGCAAAGTTAAATTGATCTGGGTTCTATTTAGATTGGAATTGGGGGTTGATTTTTTTGCTACAGTGAATGGGAATATTTGAAGAAATGGGGTTTTGCGGAAACCTTGAGTTCTTCTCGGCTCCACCTGGGGAAGGAGAGTCAGTGCTGGGGCATGAAACAGAGACAGTGGTGGAAGAGGATTGTAGTGACGAAGAAGCGGACGTTGATGACCTTGAGAGGAGGATGTGGAGAGACCGAATGCTCCTAATAAAGCGGCTGACAGAACAGAACAAGAGTAAGGAAGGAGTTGATAGTGCTAAGCAACCTCAATCTCAGGAGCAAGCCCGAAGGAAGAAAATGTCTCGGGCACAGGACGGCATCCTGAAATATATGCTTAAAATGATGGAAGTTTGTAAAGCTCAGGGCTTTGTGTACGGAATTATCCCAGAGAAAGGAAAGCCTGTTACTGGAGCGTCTGATAATCTTCGAGCATGGTGGAAGGAAAGAGTCAGATTTGACAGGAATGGCCCAGCCGCAATTGCCAAGTATCAAGCTGATAATGCAATCCCTGGAAAAAATGAAGATTTTGGAACTGTGGTGTCTACTCCTCGCACTTTGCAAGAGCTTCAGGATACCACTCTTGGATCTCTTTTGTCAGCACTGATGCAGCACTGTGATCCACCCCAGAGGCGTTTTCCACTAGAGAAAGGCGTTGCTCCACCGTGGTGGCCATCTGGGGAGGAGGAGTGGTGGACTCAATTGGGTCTGCCGAAGGATCAGGTTCCTCCTCCTTACAAGAAGCCTCATGATTTGAAGAAGGCTTTGAAAGTGGGTGTTCTCACAGCGGTGATCAAGCATATGTCACCTGATATTGCCAAGATCCGAAAGCTTGTTCGCCAATCTAAATGCTTGCAGGATAAGATGACTGCCAAGGAAAGTGCCACTTGGTTGGCAATAATTAATCAGGAAGAAGCGTTGTCTAGAAAACTGTATCCTGATAACTGCCCTCCCGTGTCTGCTGGTGGAAGTGGTTCGTTCGCTGTTAATGATACCAGTGATTATGATGTTGAAGGAGTAGACAACGAAAGAAATGTTGAAGTAGAGGAGTTTAAGCCTTGCAATGTAAATCGCTTCAGCTTGGGTGCTGTAGGATCAAGAGATCGGTTTTTTATGACTCCACCTGTGGTAACTCAAATTAAGGGAGAGGTTGTTGAGACCAACTCAGATTTCATTCAGAAGAGGAAGCAGCTGGCTGATGAGCAGCATATGATGATGGATCAAAAGATTTATACCTGTGAGTTTTCCCAGTGCCCGTACAATGACTACTGCCTTGGGTTTCTTAACAGGGCTTCGAGAAACAATCACCAGTTGAATTGCCCATATCGCAATAATTCTTCTCAAGGGTTTGGAATGTCAGACTTTCAAATTAACAATGACCAACCTGCAGTGTTCTCTCTACCATTTGCTCAACCAACTCAAACTAAGCCAGCTACTCCAGCAAAGAATCAGACTCAACTTCAGTTTGATGTATCAGGACTTGGTCTTCCTACTGATGGGCAAAAGATGATTTCTGATCTGATGTCATTCTATGATACTAATCTTCAGCCGAACAAGAGCATGAATCCTGGGAGCCTTGATGTTGTGGAAGATCAGACTCAGCGGCAGGATCAGCAGAAATTTCAACTTAAGGTGGATGATAGTTTCTATGACGAAGGTGTGATGGTGGGAGGCAACATGCCCGGGCAAAGCAACATGTCAATTAACAACTCTGTCTTCTCCTCTACTGAAATCCGGTTTGACCAGTGCAAAGCATTTGACTCACCATTTGATACCAATCCTGGCAATAATATGGCTGACTTCAGATTTAACTCTCCATTAAACATGGCGCCAGTTGATTATGCCATGGACCATCCCATCCCAAAACAAGATGTATCAATGTGGTACCTTTGAAGAATGTAGCCGACCTTGCATCTCCATTCAACAGAAGGGGAAAAAGGCTGTACATTATTGGAGGAAGGTTACAATTACACAGTTCTGTGCAGAAGGTGTGAAGGCTATCTTCCTTTTAAATATCGTTAATAAATATGTTCAGTTATTAGATTTTTAAAACCCAATGTAAACTTGGGTTTATTTCAAGTCTCGGTTTATCAAGGTTGCGGTCATTGCAGTATCGAATAAGGGCAATAAAAGTTGGTAAGGAACCCTAACCCAATGTTCAATACCACTGCTGAAGTTTAGGAATATTTCTTGTTGCTACGTTTGACATTGGCATGTAGTTAGTTACACACACACACACACACACACACATAGTCTGTTCGGGTACTTAGATTTATATATGTTGGTTTTCTATCCATAATGCATGACTTTTATTGTTGTTATTTGACCACTGCATCATATCGTTTTAGCACTGATGGGAATTGTTAATCTCATTCTGGTTTTCATTAATTTTATGTATCTCTATAGGATGAATATATGAAAGAAGTAAAAAGCTTCTGCTTGCCATTTTGGCTGTTCAACTTGGGACTATAGGTAAGTTTGCTATGAAAGAATGAGCTTGAGAGGCATTCGATATTTCTATAAAGAAAACAGTGTGATAGTTGCACCTACCCTATAGAGTTGATTCAAATTCTGATGTCTGCTGTTTTGTTGTTACATTCTAATAACGGAACAATAAGGTCAACGACAGCCAGCCCGTAACACATTTGAGAGATTATTGATAGGTTCATATTGAAAATGTTTCATGTACATTCTACGCATACTTGTGGGAGTGAATGGTTGGATTGGTCATCTTTTGACCTGTTCATGGGGGAACAAGCTAAAAAGATTGGGAACTTGTTAATGAGAGGAGCTTCTGTTGTTGGGAGTGAAAAATTTGAGCGGGAAACGAGCAAATGCAATGACCATGCTCGTAGGGTCAGAAGTTTTCAGGGTAATGTCACTTAAATGTCGCTATTGTTTACTGAATTTGTCTGGTAATTAACTGGTAGTGCTACAAATATTGTTCGTCCGACTTTGAGGGTGTGGATATCATGTCATGTCATGTGTTTGATCTCAAATTTATTTTACCATCGAATCCGATTCTTTCAATAATGGTTCCTATTCATCGCTTCATACGTTACGTGTTGTCACACACATACAAGGTATTTATGATAATCTAAAATTTATTTAGTAATGAATGTATACCCGACCAACTTGTAATACGACGACGGGAACTTCCATGGAGACTCTAGAATCTCCAACACCCTGAAATTTACGGATGAAAGATTCTGACAGAGGGAGTTATGGAAACTTCGTCTGCCAATTTTAGGTCAGTTTGACTCTTTACCCACCAAATTATGTTTCCTTCGTTTCCATCTCAGTGTCGCTCTTATTTTAATCATATGAACTAATCCCAATCTGTTTCTAGACCTTGTCTGGTTCCAATTTTCTCTACTGTATCATTGAATTCAACATCCCGTTTCTTGATTAACTTGTCCTACAGGGTTATTCCATTCCTCTGGAATCATTGCTCACTTTCCAGGAAAATTTGTTCCCATGGGACATGAAACAAGGAAATTTACGGCCGAATACGAAGTCAGAGACATTTTTAGAAGAGGAGCATTCTCAGTTGAAGAAGAGGTACTAGGAAACAGATGAAAAGAAACCATGTAGCAACCAAAAGCCCTCAGAAGAATTGATCCTAAAATTCGTATAATTTGCCAGGCAGCCACAAAAGCTTAGCTTCAACAGGAATTTTTCCGACAAGGAAGTAGGTTTCGGTATCACATGCCTTGCTGACAAATGGAATCCCGGTAACGAGAAAAATTGTAGAAAATGTTTCTCCTCATCCGGAAAGTGATTTGGCAAAATGCAGATAAGCAAAAGGGTACAGACAATACAGCTCTATCTGAATTTAAGGGGGTGTGCTGAAAGCAATGAATATGTCATCTCTAATTCCTCTAGAACCTCGGATTTTCGATTCATTCGACAACAATCGTGATGGAACTGTGCAAACAAGAGAGGTACTCTGGATTTTCGAGCCTCAGGAATTCCCGAGTAGACAATGCTGGTTCGTCTCCGTTTCCAGGTATATATTTCAAAAGTACAGACAGCCATGTACAGTTCGAAATTAAAAGCTTATTACAGCTTTGATATCACAGCTGTTGCGAAATAAAATCACTATCCGTCAAGTATAAGCATACCAGTGGGCGACAAATATTAGTTTATTGTAAAATTAAGTGTTTATCAAACACTTTTAACTACGTAAGTTTCCAACTATAAAAGAATTCTGAGCTATTTATGGTTGGTCTGAGCACAGATGTATCATACAGATCGATCTGGGTGCATCACAAAGGAAGAAGTAGCATCCGTGCTTTAGAGTAAACTTAAATTTTATGATTGCTTTAAATTTATACAGTGGTATGAGATATCACAACTACAATGAACAGGCTTTGCCGGACGACAGTCGTCCCATTTGATATTACAGAACCTGGAAAACAAGTGAAATATTTTATCAGATGGATGCAAACAGCCATGGAAAAAGTCACCCACGATGAGTTCAGAGCTGCCACGAAAGAATATGGCTCTCCACTTGGGAAGATAGGGCCATGATCTCAACGTGGCTATCCATTCAACTGGCATTGGATGTAGTGGAAGACAAGTTCAAAACCCTACCTTTTACCTGATCATGTTGACTCTTTCTATGAAGCTGTCTTTCCCTCCATTGCGGTCAAGTCAACTTTGGGTTATGAAGGAATGTGGTGTGCAAAAATCTTATAATAGAATTTCGTTTTCAGAACAACTATATTCATACATTCTTGAAACAACCGTTAGTTTTTCTACTCATAATTGTTGTAGTACATGTATACCATTTCTAGTTCACAGCAAAAAGAAATATATAAAAGTGATTATCGAAGTAGAGTTGATTTTCTGTTGGTATTCAAAGATTTTATGAAAGCAAGAATGCTAATCCCCTAGCAGAAGCCGTTCAATGATATGACAAAACTTTATGTTGCATGCTTACCGAATGATCCGTTGAGCTAACTTTAGCTAACTTTATCTTTCAGCAACTGTACCAGTGTCTGCATGTCTGATTAAAGTCACGGGTTAGGAAATAAATGTGTTTGGAGGATCCCAACCAGCCATCGATGACCAGTAGAGAGATCCTGCTCAAGATCTTTGCACACAGAAACAATCCAAGATATTCAAGACAAGGAAATAACTGCATATCATAAACCAGAAACAACTAGATTCACTTTTGATTGGTAAAGCAGAAACGACAATCAAAACAGCCAACCAAACACCAACTATATCAGCAAGCCGGTGTTTTGTTAATCCTCTTCCTCCATATTCCTAAGGAGAAGGAGAAGTAACAAACTGCCTAGGCACACTAAAAATGTCCTTCTCTGCAAAAGGAGAAGTCCACTCGTGCACGCCAGATGAAGATGATGTTTCTGTCACCACTCCACCGTCTCGCAACCCTGAAATGAAGGTGCCATTTGCCATGCCCATCCTCAAGCCAGAATTGTTCGTCAATAGAGAAGAAAGCCCAAACCACAACCCATTAGATTTGGATGACGATAAGCTTGTATCCAAGGTCCAATCTATACTAGTGTAGTCACAGTCAGGCATCAAGCCCCCAGAATTCCAATCTACGTGAGAAGATGAGCCTAAATTTCCAGTAGAGCCCGAACTTGCAAAGAGTCCAAGAGAAGCTGGAACTGCAAGTGAAGGTGAAGACATAACGTTTGTGCTCCATGAACCCCTAGGCCTGGATGGAGTTGTAGCTGAAGGAGATGACGAACCTATTGCACTCCACGAACCTCCCAAACTAGCTGATGAAGAATCTACCTGGATGTGCATGTGAGGCATTTCTTTATAAGGAGATTGTTGGCAGAACTGCTCCAAGCTCTGGTTCTCTGTGCTAACACTTCCTGTATTTTTAAGTATCTTCCCATTTGGCCTAACATTTTCAACAGCCGGAACACCTTTTGTGTACCATCCAGCGGTCACTGAAGGGGATGCAGTAACACTAGAGACTGGGATCTGCTTGGCATGCAGGGATTGAGGGCGCTGCATCACAGTCACATGCCCCCTTAGTTGTTGAGCATTTTTCCCTTCATTTCCAACCACAGCACGTCGAACCTCTACTTTTGCAGGAGAAACTACTTGCATAGCTGTTGCTGCCGTCAATGGAACAAGATTTGAACCACCCGCAGCCCACTGTTTATCTACCATTGGCTTTGGTTGACTTATAGCTGGTGATTGCAGGTTTCTCAATCCAGGTTCTGGATAAGTTGATTGAACTGTGGTTGCCACCTTGATATGGTTAAAATCTCGATCATTCCTTCTCTGCTGTATTGTAACAGGAGAAACAAGTTTTTCTAGTGGTCTCACCTGGTTCTTGGTGTCAGCAGTGTCATCTGGCTTCAGCGGGACAGCAGGTGGTTCATGCTTCTGCAGTTTTAAACTATCTTCTGCCTTATCAAGATCACCTTCACAGGCAACAACCGCTCTTTCAACCTCCTGCTTTGTACATTTATACTTAACCTCCATTGCTGAGATGCGTGCAAGCTCTTCAGTGATATCAATTTTCAAGTTCCCACCACTTTCAAGGTTAGGGTCCTTATTACAAGCCTCTTCACTCACCTCAAAAAGCCAGTTTACTGATTCCTCTACCCTGCCCTCATTCAACATAAGCGCCAAGGTTGCCCGCTCAGATGAGAACCCCATTGCCACAAGCTGCTGGGAAAGTACTTCAAGTTTTCTTGACATTAGATAGCCACAGCAGCGGTCATGCAACTCCTGAGCCCGCTTCTCTTTCTGACGCTGGTGCTTTCTCCCATTCTTTGCACGAATTTTTTCTCGCCTGTCATTGTCAGAACTCGGTAGCAGTTCCTTCCTAGTGGTTGGATTGAAAACCTTTTCTTTTGGGTCTTCTGACTCCCCCGAGCAGCTGCCATTGTTGGATACCGAATCATACTCGGATACGGTTCCATGTGGGCTACTAGAATGCTCATCTGTGTCATCAATATTTCTGAACCGACTATTATCATGGTAAGGTGGAGAAGAGGCAACAGATGATACATCAAGGTTATGGAATGTCCCTGACAAGGGATTGTAAGCACTGGCTGGTGTTCCATTTCCAGTATTGGTTGATCCAGAAGGCTTAATTGAATCTTTTTGTTGCTCCTTGGCAGCTCTTCCAGAGGACTTAGACTTCGATTTTGATGCTGGAGACATTTCTCTCTGTTTAGGTTAGGTGATATTCTGAAAAAGTAAATACAAGTTAAATGATAGGATGCAAATATTCATGTCATACTATCCAAATAAAGTTACCACTAAATACAACATAATGAAAAACACCTTATAAGACATTAACTGAAAAAGGCATTGTGTGTGTGTGTGGGCAAATGCCCGTGCAGTCAATGCAGAGCAATTGGACTCAAGCTGAGAGTTTATAAAAACATCAATGTATTACTTTCAGTGCTAAGGAAGAAGAAAATATTATTTTCTGAATTCAGACTGTAATGAAATGCATATTACTAAGTAATTAATGAAGGTGCTACCTATTTTTCATTATTTTAGTACTATCAACCATTCATAACTTGTGCAAGTGTAAAAGATCAACAATTTGAAGTTTGAAAAATCATGGGTAAATTCTTAGGTTTTTGATGAAGGGAGAAACTAACTTCAATAACTTTTGTAGTGATGTGGAGTCTTTAGTAAATATCACATTGGAGTTGAAGAAGAAAAGAAAGTGTGTTATGTAGATCAGAATCTAAAAGTCCAAGCACATCAAAGAATAGAATGCACTCCATTGCCTAATGTTGTCAAGGAAACAACATAAAGAGGAAAATCAAGCAGTAAATGAAATTGCTACACCATCACATGAACATGTGATAAACATCCCAATCAAATAATTATTGTCTGTAGATAATACCATGACGAAATAGTAAGAATAAAAATACAACTCTCAAATCCACTCACCCCCCGAAATCGTAATGTATGGCAAACATCAGCAAAATCAGAATCATATGCAACCAATTCAACAGTCACAAGCCACCAAAAGTAAATTAATGTACCAAAAGTATAACCCCTCTAACCAATAAAAAAGCAGGAGTGCAAGTATCAAATTGTTGAAACAGGGAATGAAAGGCAGTAGATACAAACTCTGAGTCAGTCAAATTATCTACTTCCTTTGCATTTAAAATTATTAAAAGCTAATCTCAGTGAACCTGAATTAATGACAAATCTCAAAAACACGAACAATTTACACTATATCCCTATACGAAGAAGTACACAAGTTGCTGAGACAAATTCAACGATGAATGCAAATTTAAACCGCTGCACCAAAACAAGAGCATTGGTCAAACATGGCATCATTCACCAAACTTGGATTATTAATACCAATGCGTTTTCCGTTGAAAGACAGAAATAGATGAAATAAAAACCAAAAAAATTAACAAAAGAATTGGATAACAGAATCGCATACAATGTCCATCCCGTTCGCAAGTTCGCCATTCCTAAACAAAAAACCAAACACCTAGATACAACTCATACATCAAAAGGCTATAAAATACCCAAAAAAAATTTGTATAATCTCACCCACAAGGCTTAGATCTCTCACAACTAAATTCCACAACCAAAAACCAAATCGGAAAGAGATCAATACCAGTACATCATACTCAATACGAGGGGGAAAAACCCCACGAAGAAAAACAAAAAAATAATCATAATAAACAAACCCAAATGACATATAAGTTTAATTAAACAAATTGAAGATCTATAACCGTGCAAAAATACGAAAAAATAAAGAATTTCGAAAAGAAAATATCCCCAAAACAAACCTAAAAGCGGAGAAATCGATGACGATTAAGAGTCCTTTGTGTGTTCCTGCTTAACGCCTTCTCTGTCGCTCGTTGTTTATGAAATCAAAAAAGTTTATTTTATTTTATTTTTGTTTTGTAATTAGTTATTTATGGTTCCTTCTCTGCAGACGTTGTTGTTGTTGTACCCGAAATAACAATTAGATAATATTTAAATGTGGGTTTCAGTTCCGGGTTGGATTCATCGCCTGTTTTGGCCTTAAAAAGATTTAATTCCATTTTCTACCAAATTTTGAGAAAACAATACAATAAGACCCTTTTCGTGACCTATAATTTTTACTATTAAATGGGTTGTGAATGACAAAGAAGAACAATTTATATTAAAAAGTCAATTAAATGAAACTTAATGATTGCAAAATCAAAATCCTTTGACCATAAAATTACAATAAATTTATTAAGAAAGTCTAACATGATCAATCTCTTTGTTTCTTTATTTACGGAAACAAATTAATTAATTTAATTACTTTACTTTTAAATGCCATTATTGACCTGTCAAAAATTAGGAAAAAGTCAATACAGTCCCCCTACTCTTTCATATTTTAACTTTCTTGACGTTTTCCCAGAAAGTTTTCACACTACAAGTTGACAAAGTTTGAGACGTTTATACGCCAGAAATATGGACTTCCATGGTATGACTGACCTTTCGGGAAATCGCAGCTTGCCCATATCCTCTTTTTCCATTTCCAGGTACTTAACGCGGGATTAATTTCTCTTCTTTTAAATTTATTTATTTTTCGAAATTAGTTTCGTTCGACCAATATGATTATCTGGGTTTTCTTTTATATATATACATATGTATGAGTTAAGCTTTTGTTGACGACGTCAGGCACCTAAATGCTTTCAGATGGTTTCCTGCAAAACTCTGGCCGCTAAGCTCCAGATGCAGAGATACGGATTCAGCATGTCGTGGTTTCTAAAACTTGCACCTTTTATTGTTGCTTTGCCTGTTCTATTCATAGTCCTGCTGATTTACAGAGACGGATTAAATCCAATCATTGCTGCTGGTAAGTCCCTTGCTGGCCTAGTTTAATTTTCAAGTGATGTCTGTATATTAATTTCGTTCCTGCAATATTCTGGAAATACAACTTGCAAGCTACATCAGTAACAGTAAGTAATTAATTTAATGGTTGAAGTAACTTGTGTTGTTTATTATGATGTTTCAATGGACGGTTGGGGATTAAACTCTATTGAACTAAAATCAGCCAAAGATTTTGCAGGTTAATACGTTTGTCATAATTGGGTAATTTGGTCCTAATAAGTAGTAATGAATGTTCAAGCATGGAACTGCAATTTGGTAAATAAACCGATACAAATGAGATATGTCATAATTTGCATGAGAATTTTGGTCAAAACCTTTCTTGAGGTCATTTTGCGTTTAATTTGTGTGTTTGTGCTCTTTAATTTAAGGTGTTTTGCATATCTTTGTGTAGAGAGGTTCCTTGTGTATTCAAGCTATGTCTTCCTTTGATTCTTAGAGTATGTTTGGGATTGAGGTGCTGACTTTAACCCACAACTGATTTAACCCACAACTGATGGAGAATGAAATCATTAGTTACCAAGTATAAGTAAGTAGAAGCACAACAATCCTAAATGTATCCTTCGTGTCAGGCCTTAAGTTTAAATGCTTATGTTGGAGAACTTTGGTTCAAGTGGTTTACTAACACGACAGCAGAGCTAAGGTCTCATGTTCTACCTTGTCTGAATGCTCCTGTGATGGATAGAATTGCATGTTTCTTGTAATTTTCTCATAGAACTTGGAGTATCAAGCATCCCTTGCAATCTTTTATCTGCTAATTATACTCAGTTTTCCTCTTTTTTCAGGCTTGAAACATGATTCTTCTCAACTTACCAGTGACAAATTGCTCAGTGGACTTCTGGCATCAAATTTCTGTAGCGCATCTTGCTTAAGCAGGTATCAATCTGTCTTATATCGCCAATCTTCAACATATAAGCCTTCTTCCTACCTTGTTTCCAAGTTACGGGATTATGAAAAGCTTCATAAAAGTTGTGGACCCTATACCAAGGCATACAAAAGAAGCATAAAGCAACTGGTGTCTGGTCAAATTGATAGTTCCTCAGAATGTAATTATGTTGTTTGGGTAGCTTTCTGTGGACTAGGAAACAGGATATTGAGCATAACTTCGGCTTTTCTGTATGCTGTTCTCACAAACCGAGTTCTGATCATTAATGAAGAAGCAGACATGGCTGATCTTTTCTGTGAGCCATTTCCAGATTCATCATGGTTATTGCCTTCAGACTTCCCCTTCAAGGATCAACTTTACAGTTTTGAGCAGAATTATGCTTATAGTTATGGAAATATGCTAAAGAACAATACGATAAATGCTTCAACAGAGTTGCTGCCATCATATCTTTATCTTTATCTATCGCATGATTACGATCATCATGACAAGCTATTTTTCTGTGATCAAGATCAAACAATTCTAAGAAAAATACCCTGGCTGATTATGAAATCAAATGTCTACTTCCTTCCATCTCTTTTCCTGATGTCTTCTTTTGAGGAAGAATTGGACAAGCTATTTCCAGACAAAGAAACTGTTTTCCATCACTTGGGAAGGTATCTTTTTCATCCCTCTAATCAAGTATGGAGAGTGATCACTAGATACTACAAGCAGCATCTGGCCAAAGCCAAAGAGCGGATTGGCCTCCAAATAAGAGTGTTTGATAACGAAACTAGTCCTGTTCAATATGTTATGGATCAAATTTTGTCCTGTACTCATAAGGAAAAGCTTTTACCTGAAGTGGATATAAATAGATCCATAGCTGCTCCACCTGGAAAACAGATATCAAAAGCTGTTCTTATAACATCCTTGATTCCTGACTACTTTGAGGAAATGAAGAATATGTATCTGAAGCATCCAACTTTGAATGGGGAAGTGGTTGCTGTCTATCAGCCTAGTCATGAAGAAAAACAACAATCCTATAATAATTTGCACAACCAGAAGGCATGGGCTGAAATGAATCTTCTAAGTATGACTGATGTTTTAGTCACCAGCGCATGGTCAACCTTTGGCTATGTGGCACAAGGTCTCAGAGGTGAGAAGCCATGGATACTGTACAAGATGGAGAATCGGGCAATACCAGATCCTGTTTGTAGTCGGGGTGTATCAATGGAGCCTTGTTTTCATGCTCCTCCAATTTATGACTGCAAGGCAAAGAGTGAAGTGGATACTGCTACTCTTGTTCCTCATTTGAGGCATTGTGAGGATATAAGTTGGGGAATTAAGCTGTTTAATACTTCTCAATAGCTATAGCTGTAAATATTTTCCCTTGTTGGACTTTATTATGCAGTTTTTAGGAATGATAACCTTAAAAACACCATTTTAAGATACACACATGAATGTAGTATTATGCATACATTGTGATTCAAATTTTGGACATGGTATTATACGTTCATTCTGATTCAAATTTATGCTGGATTATATGCATTGCTGTTGCTGATTTTGACTCCCATGTCAAGGGAAAAGTGAATCAGATCATGTGGAAGAAGTCTTCATGATCTGTTTCATTTATTTATTTCTATAAAATGCTAACTTTAGTGTGTTTACCTGTATGTGAAATTATTTTTCTTTTTTATCTAAGGTATGGCAATAGTATTTATATGGAGTACGGTTGACTAACTATCAAAGTTCATAGGCTTCATTAACGATTTGGGATCTGATAATTATTAAAATATCATGAATAATTCTAAATTAATTAATCTTTTTATCATGTAAAAAGTATTTGCAAATACATTGGTGTAAATGTAACTTCAATTATTGTACTCCCAATTTTGTTGAATTTATTTGAAGAATAATATGGAAGCCAGTTATCAAACTAGTATATTTAGAAGGGAGATATTGTGACTTTTAGTTCTAGTGGCTAGATAATTAATACATTAGCGATCACCATTCATTAATGAATTTGAGAGAATGTACAAACTGCCTGGAGCATTTCAAACAAGGCAGTGAAGCCAAACAGCTAGCTTACAGTATCATATGACTTGGGGTAAGGTGATTCTCATTGTAAAGCAACTTT
The DNA here is from genome assembly GCA_019650275.1 of Xylocarpus granatum. Taxonomy (NCBI): domain Eukaryota; kingdom Viridiplantae; phylum Streptophyta; class Magnoliopsida; order Sapindales; family Meliaceae; genus Xylocarpus; species Xylocarpus granatum. The sequence continues at coordinate 53,832 of BNST01002826.1, forward strand.
TCTGCAGGTGAATTCAACAGAAGCAATTCATTGATATTGAACATATATTGCTTGCTTAACAAATGTGTTTTCCTTTTAAGCCCTTAATCTTTCATTGATGGCACCGATGGGAGAGGGTGACGCTATTCAACCCTCATTTCTATCTCATCAGACCCCTGTTATCACTTTAGTTTCATTGGTTAACGCTTGAAACTGGGGTATAACAAAGTAAATATAAGGTTTGAGTGGCACCTCACTGCGCCATGACTTGTTGAGCACCAACCAGCCAATGCTGACCAACCAAGATCATTGCAATCGAAAAAGATGCAAGCAAATTCAAGACAATGAAATAACTGCAAATTCATAAGGCAGAAACAACTAGATTCAATTTTGATTGGTAACGCAGACAGCCAACCAAGCATCAACAAGACCAGGAATCTGTGTGTTTTTTTTTGTCCTCCTCTTCTCCCAGATTCCCATGGCTGGTATCAAGGAGAAGGAGAAGTAACAAACTGTCTAGGCACACTAAATATGTCCTTCTCTGCAAAGGGAGAGGTCCACTCACGCAAGCCAGCAGGTGACGATGTTTCTCTAACCATTCCACCATCCAGCAATCCTGGCGAACAGGTTCCATTAGCACTGCCCACCCTCATGCCTGAACTGTTCCTCAATAGAGAAGAAAGCCCAAACCATAACCCACTAGTTTTAGATGAAGCTAGGTTCGTGTCCAAAGTCCAATCTATACTAGTGTAGTCACACTCTGGCATCAAGCCCCCTGTATTCCAATCCACACGAGACGATGAACCTAAGGTTCCAGCAGAACCACAACCCGCAAAAAGACCGAGAGAAGATGGTACTGCAAGTGAAGGTGCAGGCATGCCCACTGTGCTCCATGAACCCCAAGGCTCGGATGGAGATGTAAGTGAAGCAGATGATGAACCCATTGTGCTCCAAGAACCTCCTAAACCAGCTGATGAAGAATCTACAGGGTTGTGCGTGTAAGGGATTTCTTTATAAGGTGTTTGTCGATAGAACTGCTCCAAGCTCTGGTTCTCTTTGCCGAGACTTCCTGTACCTTGAAGCACCTTCCCATTCGGCCTTACATTTTCAACAGCTGGAACACTTTTTGCATACCATCCAGAAGTCACTGAAGGTGATGCAGTTACACTAGAGACTGGGATCTGCTTGACATTCATGGATTGAGGACGTTGCATCATGATCACGGGATCCCTTACTTGCTGAATATTTTTCCCTTCACTTCCAACAACGACCTGCCGAACTTCTATTTCTGCAGGAGGTACTACTTGCAAAGGTGCAGCCCCTGTCAATGAAACAGCAGGGCTACAACCAATAGTAACGCACCGTTTATCTGCCAGCGACTTTGGCTGCTTTGGAACGGGAGACTGCAGGTTTCTACTTCCAGGTTCTGAATATGTTAATGGAACTGTGGCTGCCATCTTGGTATAGTTAAAATCTCGTTCATTTCTTCTCTGCTGCATTGTAACTGGAGCTAAAAAATTTTCTTGAGGCCTCACCACACTCTTGGTGTCAGCAGTGTCCTCTGGTTTCAGTGGAGTAGCAGCTGGTCCCTGCTTCTGCACTTTTATACTATCTTCTGCCTTATCAAGATCACCTTCACAGGCAACAACAGCTCTTTCAATTTCCTGCTTTGAAAATTTATACCTCACCTCCAATGCCACGATATGTGCAAGCTCATCACTAATATCAATTTTCAAGTTCCCACCACTTTCAAGCTTGGGGTCCTTACGTTGAGCTTCTTCTTCACTCACCTCAAAAAGCCAGTTGACTGATTCCTCTACCCTGCCCTCGTTCAACATAAGAGCCAAGGTTGCCCGCTCAGATGAGAACCCCATAGCCACAAGCTGCTGAGAAAGTGATTCCAGTTTTCTTGACATTAGATAGCCACAGCAGCGCTCATGCAACTCCTGCGCCCGCTTCTCTTTCTGACGCTGGTGCTTTCTCTCATTCTTTGCCCGAATTTTTTCTCGCCTGTCATTGTCAGAACCTGGAATTGGATCTTGACGAGAAGTTGAATTAGAAAACTTCTCTTTTGGGTCTTCTGACTCACCAGAGCAGCTGCCATTAGTGGAAACTGAATCATATTCAGACACAGCTCCATGTGGGCTGCTAGAGTGCTCATCTGTTTCATCAATATTTCGAAACCGACTATTATCACGGTAAGGGGGAGAAGTTGCAACTGATGACGTCTCAAGGGTATGGAATGTCCCTGAGATTGGATTGTAAGCATTTGCTGGAATTCCATTTCCAGTGTTGGCAGATCCAGAAGGCTTAGTAGAAGCCTTTTGTTGATCCTTGGCAGCTTTCCCAGAGGACTTAGACTTACATTTTGATGCTGAAGACATCTCCCTCAAATAAAATTAGGTGATATTCTGAAATTTTTTAATAAAAAATCAATTACCCTATAACAACTCGATAACTGAGAATTAGAAACAATGTCCTTATCATAACAATCTGAAAGTGCAGGGAATCCTTCCCATCTCAACATTTCATTCATATAATAAAGAGTGAATTGTACGTATTGAAAAGCATCTAAAATGCCAACATGAGTAACTACACTTACTCAATGCTTAAGAGAAATTTGGACTTCAAGGCCTAATATCATCAAGAAAACAAGAAAAATAGAAGAATTGAAGCCGTGAGTCAATAATTTACATATATAATGCAGGCCTTCTAGATCACATTGCCAAACATATGATTGCAAATGCATATTGTATGTACCAATTGAAGTAATTAGATCTACAATCTACAATTGGTGACACCTGAAACAAAATTTTGGATAACATCACCAACAAAACACATGCATCCCAATCAAATAATAGTCATCCACAGATAATATAACAGCCAAAAACACTGGGATAGATACATGAACACCCCATATCTACTCTACATGCACTCATTAATCATGTAGACATATCATTCTATTGGAAAGGAGAAACAAAACTAATAAGTACAAACCTTGATAAGTCACTTCCTTTGCATTAGGCATGGTGAAAAATAATTCAAATAATCTAGAAAATAATGACATAACTCAATAATGTTAACCATTCAGAACACATCCGGGTATTAACACGCATGAATCGCCACAACAAATTCTATGATCAATGCAAGCAACATTAATCAACATATAGCATTAGTCAAACGGGGGATCATTCATCCAACTTGGATTATAACTACCAACCAGATTATTAGTAAAGGAGATAAATAAATCAAACGAAAATCAAAAACAAAAAAATCTGAAACAGACAAATATAATCTCCACACAACATTAGAACTCAACACCAATTCCACATTTCGATACAGAAACACTAATTGCCCAGATACAAAAACTAATGATAATAATAATAAATTAAAAGTTACAAAAAGGAATAACAAATCTGACCGGAAATTAAAAACCCCAAAAGGCTTAGATCTCTCACAGTTGAATTCTTCGCCCCAAGACCAAATCAAGAAACAGATCAATATCAATACATCGCACGCAAAACAGCCAAAAAGGAACCCAAATATAACTTAAACAACAAATAAACCCACGTAACATATACGAAGAATTAAACAAATAAAAGATCTATTATCGTAAAAAAGTTAAGAAAAATAATAAATTTCGAGGATGAAATGACCCACAACAAACCTCAAACGGAGAAGAAATCGATGGTGATAATTAAGATGAAGAGAAGTTTATGCTCGTGCCCAATGCCTCTCTATTGCTCGTTGTTTTTGCTTTATTTTTTTGTTGTGATTCTCTCTCTCCCTCCCTCTCTAGAAATGCTGTTCTTGGACGCCAAATTATAATTAGATGTATTTAAATGTAGGGTTTCAGTTCCGACAGTTTTCTTGGTCTGTTTTTGCCTAAAATAAGGATCTCATTTTACTTCTTTGTTTCTGCTATTATTTATTTATTTATGGGATAATAACATCCACGTCCTTCGTTTTTTTTACAATTCACAATTTTACTTCTTGCCTACAGGTCCCTTCCTTCATATTTTATTAAGCATTTACCAAAAACACTAATAATTCATATGTTTTTACCCCTAAAAACTTTGAAACATTATTATGTTCTCAAATAAGCTGATTTCATAGTTATAATAAATAATTTATATGATAGCGAGTAAGGGTGATATATGTAATATAACTTGCCGAGTTAGCACAAATGTGACACAAAATTAACGAGATCTCTTTAAATTAAAATTGTATCATACTACACGATCATTATAGATATTGTAAAATTTATGATAAATAAATTTATTTATAATATAATTAATTACTCTAATAATTATATCGTTTAGGATATTATTAAATTATATTATATTTTTAATTAAATAAAAAAATATATATAATATTATTTATATGAATATATTTTAAAAATATATTAAATTAGTACATATAATGATCTTTTTAACTGTCAAATTAATATTTAAATTTTTGATATAATAAGTAACTAGATCATTTTTGTATTGATAGAAAATATTATTACACCGGCGCGCACGTTGATCTACTTGAAAATGACGTCCTAATTTGAATTTATCATTACACAATAGAATATATGTGCAAAATATTAACATATTATATGCTTACTTGTAATTATTATAAAATGGAGACTCGTATAACATTATCCCCTCATTTGGGACTCTAATGATATTATACTTCTTTTTTTCCATATTCCATTTCGTGAGTTAATTTTGGTTTTCATTTATGTGTTTACCAATAACCCGCGTAGGACGGGAAATTAGGCGATAACGGAAACCGTTAGATTTCCGGGACTTCCGTACTGCCGCCGACTAAAAATGACACATTACCCGCATCAACAGCAATTTTCCAATTTGGAAACTCAACAACTCATAGCCCTAATACATCGGTTAAATGACACGTCGGTTCTCAAACCATTACTAAACTCAAAACTACACGTCGTCTACATACAAAACGCATAGTTTACATTCATCTATTAATTTAGGACAGTCAAGAAATAAAATATATATATATATCAATTAATAATAATTTGCTTAATAATACAAATACTTAGCTACCAATTAATACGATAAATACTTTTAGCAATCGTTAGATTAATTATAAATTTTATTTAATTTTAAAAATATTATAATATGTTATTAAAATTTCAACAAGTTCGTTGATTATTATCAGATCTATTAATTAATTAACTAATTGTTAAATGATGTAAGCATGGCCGATTTGAAATAGAATTACGAAACCGCATGTGTTAATATCATTATTGAAAAGTTATCCTATAGATTTCTTTCCTTAATTTTTGGGATTTTTCTTGTAATATAAAAGGAATAAATTTGAATAAATAAATGTTAATTAAATTTATTTGAAATTTTAATGTTCAAATTAATTACAATGAGATTTGAATTTTAAATCTTTAATATATTTTTTAAGAATTTATCAGTTCTTTTAATCTTGGTTGCCTACCAACTATATTTTCTCCAACAATAAGAATATTTCATTCCCAAATCAACTCATTTCAAAAGCTTTAATTATTTAACATCCATATCATTGTTGCGATAGAACTAAATTAATGACTTAGATCAAGTTGAAGATGTATTAATTTGATTTTAATTTGAAAAAATTAAACTAACAATTTTTAATTTAATTCTTAATTTAAGCTTAATTTAAATCGAATCGAATTAAATTTTTCTTTTTTTTTATTTAAGTTCAAATTTTATTACGTTGAATCAACAAATTTGAACTCAATTCAATTTGTGTTTTATCATTGTTTGTTTTTAGATATGTTTGATTTTGGTTAAATTAAAATAAATAATTTCGATTCAATTTAAAATTCGACTCGAACAAAATTAAACTAAATTGTATCGGTTCTTTTGGTTTTTAAAGCGTGATTTATTATAATATATAATTGATTTTAAACTCGAATCTTACTTTTGAACCAAATTTTAGGAGATTCACTTGTTGACTGTGTAGGAACCACCACTCCGTGTTTTATTCGGGCTTTATATGAATAGACAAGATGGATACAAGATTGCATGATTACGCGCATGATAATGTCATTTTTCTTAAACATTCTATATATATATATACACATATGCGCGCGCAATTAAGTACATTAATATTCTTCCATGTGTGTTGAAATCATGTATGATTGTCATATAAACCATATCATACATAAACCCATTTTGGAAATTTGACTGAAAGAGTAATTAACTAACGTGTTCATATCGTACTTCAGAAACATTTTTGGAAGTATGGTACGGCAAGCCTTATCATGGACCAAAAACTCAACACAGCTTCGTCATCACTTCAATCCTTTGCAAAATCGATGCGTGCATTGATTACCAATGAGATTTACTTCCTTACGTGAAAAGATGGAGAATCATAACTCGTCCCTCAGTATAAAGACCAAGATTTCTCTCGATTCTCCCTAGTGCAAAGAAAAAAATTATACGGTCTGACCCCATGAAAGCACTCTTTTCAGAAGCAACTTCTTCCGAGGCCACTAGCAGTGTTCTTCTGGCCGCAGCCCCGTCGTCGTCGAAGTCGGAAGGAATGACTATTCCATGCATGAAAATGAAAGGAGTAGCTATCGAAGCGTCTGATTACAAGCTGCTGCATAATGAATCAAGTGCTGGTCTTATTCTAGATTTGAAGCTCTCTAACGACAATCCCAGGCCTGAACTCAGTCTTCGAAGCACAAATGATTCATCTCACGAGGAGAAGCAACCCGCAGAGAGTAGGGTTTTTTCGTGCAGCTTCTGTAACAGAGAATTCTCGACGTCCCAAGCCCTAGGTGGTCACCAAAACGCACACAAACGAGAGCGTGCACTAGCAAAACGGCGTAATCAAGGGATAGATCCAGAAGTTGCTGCAAATTTTGGTGTTGGAAATCAAAACTTTCCATACTATTATTCTCTTTATAATTCAAGCATTTCCCACCCCCATCAATTTTACAGCACTTCATTCAACAAACCACTTGGGATTAAAATGGGTCCCCTGATTCACAAACCCCATACGAATTCATATCCATGGCAATCCCCATCCGGCTATCGTTTCGGCCTCGGCAGTTGGTTTTCTATACAGAACAACAACATGATGAATCCTCAACCTTCGCTAGAAAGGATGAGAATGAATGGATTCGAACCCCCCTGTGCATTTCCGAGATTCCGAGAAAATGAAGCACTCGGTACAACAAATATCCAACAAAACATGCCTAGCGGAACACAATTTCTCCGACCGGGCGAGGCTTCGAACAGACGTGAAGAAGATGCAACGGGACTTGATTTGTCCCTCAAGCTTTAATAATTATTAGTTAAATATTTACTATTAATTAGACATGTGAAATGATAAAATATTTAGGTAAATAGGTTGAGTAATGGTGATCAACTCATCAAGATTTGATCCTTGGAATCAACCATTGATTATTATTTTTATCATTTTAGTTCTAATTAAGAGTACAACACATGGTTACTGTTTAGTAGTTTCTTCGTGTACATGATATGAATAAAATATATTTGAATTATTAAAATTAATATTTTTTTTTATTTTAATTTATTTTTTTTATTTTTATTTTTTTAAAATATATAATAAAAATTTAAAATATATATATTTTAAATTAAGTTTTAGAAAATTAAAAAATATATAATGGTTCTCAAAGGTACTAAATTCGGATCGTATTGAAATACGTATAATAAATTATGAATTAATTTTATGTAATTTTAATTTACGTATATTTTTTTTTAATATGGATCTAATTAATATATAAAAAAATAATAAAAATAGATGTAAATTTATTGAAAAGTAATAAAAAAAAATAATTTGTTGAATTTGCATATAATTAGTTGGTTAGATGAACCACTCGTGATGTTATCAAATTAGATTAAAATTAAATTAAAGAATTTAGACCAAGTAATACATTTTTTAAAAAAGAAAAATCATTCAAAATATCACCTTCACACGTGTACTGAATCTTAAGTCAAATCGCTGTGAGTTTATCCTGTCACCACCCCTTTCGCTTTTCTTTTCTTTTTTTGTTCAAAAAAACATTTATTGTTCGTCAAAGTTGTACGGACGGATATTCCGTTGCAGCGAGACTCTGCTGTTATCTGGGCAACCAAAAGCAAGAAAAGAATACTATCGGATCTGAGATGGGTTGGATTGTATGTAATGATCTCAATACTGGTTTAATTTAATTTAAAGAAATAGTGATAATTATCGACTCTGTGTGTTTCTGTTACGGGCTGTTTACTCTAATGCTCCATTTTTTACAATATGAGGAAGAAGCTCGATACCCGTTTCCCAGCTGTGAGTTATTCTCTTTCTTCCGCATCTTTTCGTTTGTTTTTACTTAGTAGTTTATTTTATTGCTTGACCGGTTGATGATTTTCGATCGGTTGCTGTGTCAGATCGTTTTTTCTTTTACTGAAATTCAATCGATTGGTATTTGATTTCGTAAATATTTGTGCGAATTTGTGATTGGGTTTTATGCTTGGACTGTGATTTCTACTTAAAATTAGTTGTCGGTGCCAGTTTTAGGGCAGTTATGGGACACCCCGATCTAGGTTATGTGTCGACCTCAATTGGGACTTATTGGTTCATCTCAGTGCGCTTGCTTAGTAAAATTCGCTTGATGAGAGTTCATTTCTGGGAGATTTGTGTTAAAAAATGATCTGACCCTTGTCTTGTTTTGTTCTTCGTTTGAGATATTTGCCTCGCAGGATTGTCGTCTCTGAAAATATGAAGTTACTATTTAGTTTACTTTTCAGCTGTTAACAAGGATCTATGATTATGAGTAGTTTCAGGGTCAATCCGTTTGTGGTAGTTAAATGAGATTTTTTCCTCTTTTTTTATTTTTGAGGGGGGTTTGGGGTTTTTCTTTTGGTCAACTGATCAAGTTCTGAAATCTTTGGGGATCTTATGGGTTATCTTATTTGCTTATGTTTTTTGGGTAGTCAATGGAAGTTTTCCTTGGATAACTGAGGTTAACATATCAATTTCATTGGATAGATGATTCACTTGTTGAGTCTTGTTCATGCTTTTTTCCATAGGTGCTGCAGATATCTGTATGGTTCTGTGGTATGTGATTCTGTTAGTACATCGTTATTGTCTCTCTCTTGTTTGATGACAGAACGGAGGAAGTCCTGTTAGATTCGCGTAATCTGTTATCATTATGTGTACCTTGACTAGGCAATTTTGGATATAGAATATATTAATTTTCTGTCCATCAAATTAGTTTTGGTTTTACACATAGGTTAACTTGTGATCTGAGCACTTTGGTTAGTTTTGCATATGTGATTTTATCTCTGCTTTATGTTTTGCATAGTACACAATCGCCTTCTTTTCCATGGATAATTTAAGGTTGTTTTCAAACCCTTTCACCTGCTCAATTAGCCTTACCCAATAGAAAAGAAAAAAAATACTAAACTGAAAGGCTGTAATTACACAATGCTACTATGATGAAAATGGAAATTTTGAAATTTGCAGTAATCACTGGTTTGTGCTTGAAAGAGCTTGATCTTTTTACCAAGTTTTAAGTAGTGTGGAGTTTTTGCTTTTGGCCTTCAGTTGTCAAGTATAGCCTTTGTTAAATTCCTTTTGGTTTTGTCTGGCCTTATTGAAATGATGAGGCTATGAGATTGAATTAAAGTTCAGCATTGGCTACCAATCCTTAAATTATCAAGAAATGATCCTATTAGCACTCAACTGTAGAGTTAAACATTTGAAAGGTCCATTTGTTATTGATTTAATTTTACTTAACTTTGGAAACAAAGCTAAAAACATTGTTAGTAATTCTAACTTTTAGTGGATGTCAGGTCCATTGGTTTCACCTACCTTTTCATTAGAATATGATATTTAGTGCTTCCATCCCACAACAGTTGTGGATTTAAAGCTACCATATCGCAATATCCAAATGGACCATTAATCATGTTGAGGATATTTGAACCATGTAGTATGGACCAAATGACATAGTTAGTATGTAGACAAGTTTTGAACTCAGGTCTCTGGTTTCATGCCTAACGGTTCAACTTATTTGCATTAACTGGTGTCAATTAGATGTTATTACTTAGGAGACTTCTTTGATGAAATACTCTCGGAAGTTGCTTTACAATACATGCTGTGCTCCGGACTTTCCAAACATTGATAGGTTTGGTTTGCTTTTGTCATTCAATAATTAGAATTCCTCTTGTTTCACTTAATTTCTTTTTCTCCTTTTCAGTTTTAGGGGATGTGGAAAATTGGTGAATGCTCTTTACCTTTCTGTTCGAATATTTTGGGATTATATGTGTCTTTTGATAGCTGACTTAGTCTTGTAATCTGAAAAACATAAAAAATAAAAAATACTATGCAGGCTCGAATTAAAAAGATAATGCAAGCTGATGAAGACGTTGGAAAGATAGCATTGGCAGTGCCTGTTCTAGTTTGTGAGTCCTTCTAACTGCTTGGGTTCTATCTTCATCATTTCATTGTCAATGTTTCTATGGTACTTATGCTCTTTTTGGGTATTATTGTAGCAAAAGCATTGGAATTATTTTTGCAAGATCTTTGTGATCGTACGTATGAAATAACCCTTCAGAGAGGAGCAAAGACTATGAGTTCGTTGCATCTGTAAGTGACAAATTACCTTCTTTTGCTCAAATTTTTTTTCCTCATTTGGGCTAGAAAAGTAATTAGCTTGTAAACTTGGATTAGAATCTCTATTTGCATTTGTTCCCTTACTTGCCAGTACTCAATTTTTTTTTGTGTTTTGGAGATTATTACTTTCCCTTTATTGGGTATGTACCACTTGAGAGTAAGAAAAGGATTAATTAGATATGAACTTCAATTATGGTGTAGTTTCAGAACAAATCAAGAATCAATATCTATGATATGGTGTCCAATTTATGGGAAAGAATGTATCGTACACCTACTGCTGTTGGATTCTTCTTTCAATCTTTTTTTACTTTTTATTAAAATACACTCCAAAGTATTACATACCTGCTAGACAGTTAAAGTCTCCTATTTGAGGATTCTTAAAAGATATGATTATTTGCTTTTAAAGTTTTTTAGGTTCCATATAAAAAAAGTGTTTTCTTCTCTCGAGGGAAGGACTGTTCACACACACACACACAGACACACACCCTACCAAGAAGTGCTTTGTCACACACACGTCAAGAAGTGCTTTGTTCCATTTTTACTGTTCTTGGCCAAGCTTATTTGTCAAAGAACATGCAGTTTATGATGATCATCGCTTGCCATCAGAACTAACTTAACTACACTCCTAACTGCAGAAAACATTGTGTACAAAACTATAATGTGTTTGATTTTCTGAGGGATATTGTAAGCAGAGTTCCTGACTATAGTCATGGTCATTCTGATGCTGGTGTTGAGGATCGATCCATTTCCAAGAGAAGGTTAGGAAAATGTGGTTTTTCTTCTTTGTCCTTGTTAGTTTTTGTAGATTTCCTTTTTGACATAAATTCTTCCAGGAAAGCTGTTGGTGATGAATGCAATGACAGTGATGAAGAATCAAAGCGGAGCAGGATGGTGAGCTACTCCTTTTGACACACAAAAGTAGATTTTTTTTTGCTGTCACAGCTTGTTATCGATGCTTATTTATACGTTTGACTGACTTTGGTGTTTTCTTATAATCATCACGTTATCTTACATGTAAGCAAAGGGAGGGAAAAGTATTTGGTTTAGGTCGTTGAGAGGTTGGAAACTGGAGCTAAGCTAATTTTTGTTGATTCTTTACAGCATGAGACGGCCCATGTTAGTGGCAGCGGCAGAGGGAGGGGCCGGGGTCGAGGAAGAGGCCGTGGACGAGGCGCTAGGCACTCAGAAAGAGAAGCTTCTCATCGTGAGGTTGATTCTGAACCTCGTATGGCTCCTCAGCATGGTATCAGTGATAACTCAAACACTGGAATGTTGGTGGACAATGCCCCTGAATCAAGGGAACCATTGAAGGAAAATGTCGTAGCTAGTAGTGATGGTGCTAATCCTGCCACTCGAAATTTTGATCTGAATGCTGATTTAGACGAGAATGTGGATACCAAGACTGCGGCTCCAGCAGCACCAACGCCAATTCCATCAGCAGGGCCTTCTGAGGAGAATAAACGTGAAGAATATCCAGGTTGGTCTCTTACAGAGATGGATAGAATGGCCATTGACCCTCTTCAGATTGCAAACCTGAGCAGAAGGATAGATGAGGAAGATGAAGATTATGACGAAGAAGGGTAAGTAGTTGAAGCTTCACAAGAAAGTAATTCAGATCAGATTAATGGTAGCGAACAAAAGGAGGAAGAGCAGGACAATAGTTGCTGCAAGATATATAGTTCAATTCTCCCCAGGAAATAACTGCATATGTTTTAATTCCTTTTTTTTTAATAAATTCTGTTTTTTGTTCTGGACCTACATCATATGTGAATTTTCTGCGATAAACCATTTTATAACTACTTGTTTCTAAACGTAGATTTTGCAAGAATACACCTGGAGAACACTAGTTTGTGTGATTCCAGATATGTAATGTAGCGAGAAAATTGCAGCCTCGGTAGAAAGCAACATCATTCATTATTGTTCAACTTTTAGTCATTAGGATTAGGTATATTGCAAGGTGGAGCCTGTCTTTGCTTTCTTGCATACTATGTTGAAGAATGCAGACATCAGAATTTAGTACAGGCCATGTGCTTCCCTGCTTACCTTCATGAATTCTACCTGTGTATCTTTTGACAGCGTGCACAATAATTGAAGCTTCGTATAAGACTTCAGTTGCCTGAAGAGCTTCTGTAAATAGAGACAGCAGAGACATCCAGTTTCCAGTTTTCCACTTCAGTAACAATTCAATAATGGGTCGCATGCGTGCCATTTTATTTCCTTCTTTTTGGCACAATATCTTTCCAAGCTTATGCGATATAAAATTGGTTAAAATCAGACGTTTTATTGTAAATTCATGTGATAGCAGCGCGTTTCTGATCCCATCTCACTAACATTCTTTGTTTAAGAGTGGGAGACGAGTAAACTAGAACTTACTCCTTAAACGTGAAGCATGGTTAAAACAGATGATCAAATATCCTTTTATCACAACTATAATTATACATTGGCATATAGTTTTGCATTTGCAGAAGTTAAAAAAAATAGCACCAAGACCAGATAAACAGAACAGAAATGTGTAGAAAACCAACAGGATTGATATAAGCAATCACCACCTGAGATTAGGAGTGATCTTGTTGCATCTGATTGAGATGGTAGATTCCCTCATTCTTTTGGTGTACCTCAACCTTAAACTTCTCCTCTTTGTCTCCTCTCTTCACTTTCAAAAGCATATCAAATTTTGCTAAATCATCTATTACCTATATGCAATGGAAAACCATCAGTACAAATGTGTATGTAACTAAATCCCACTAGAACCCATCTTTTTTCTTTTAGGTCCCAGGCAATCACTTCTCATGTAGATTATGATTTTTGGTCCCAGGCAATCATTCATATTGACGAACTCACAAATCAGTGAAGCTCCCTAAACATGGAGAAATAGGCTTTTAAACTTCCAATGAAAGAAGACAGACAGTTACCAATATACTGAGAATGGGTAAATGTAACTGACTTCCACACTTTGCAGGTGTACGAAGAGACAGAGAGAAAGAAAGAAGAGAACTAATTGTAGTTTCTATTTCAACACAAAGTATACATTCCGCTTTCTGCTTCTGATGCAGAAGAGATTTGAATCGCTTTGGAAGGAAAAGAAAAGCATAAAATTTCATCGCCTCATGGTGACGCCCCTAGATTGCAACCTCTAATGTCTCTATTCATTTCAATATATAACATTAATCTGATAGACATAGAGTCCACCAAAGAAAAAAACCCGGCTGATCTTAAAATGTGTTAGTTCTGACAGAATGGAAGCAACCACAACTGTAGTAAAGCTCTTAAAACACATAAATAAAAACAATAAAAGTTACTAGCAAACAACATAAAACCACACTCATGTCCTCTCTACTACCAATTACACAGAAGCATCAAAGAAACCAGGAAAAGAAAGAAAAAAAGAAAACCACATAAGAATGAATCGCTGACCTTGGCTTTTGCATGAACGATCTCTTGAAGAACATAAGGGAGGAGGGAGTTAGACCTTCGCTGAATGGTTTGGACAGCATGATTGGCCGCATCCTGGACTTGAGGATCATGTGCTGGCAATTCTTTCCATCCCGGGCCATGACCGTCTGATTTACAAATTCACATCAACAACAAAAATTTAGAGTTAATAATTACAGCATGAACTCAGCAATAATGGTTGTTTCGTGCAATCAATATCTGCTCGCTCGTTAAGAATCATCCCAAGGCTACACTTGATGGATTTATAACCATGTGTTCGACCGTTACCAGTGCAGGTTAACCATACAAATGGAATGAAGTACATGGAATTAAAAATAATGCTCCCACGTCAGATCTTTAAAGTGAGCCATCCTATCCTACTCAATCTCGAACGTGGTCAGATAAAAGCAATTATCTCGAAAAACAGGAAATAAAAAGAAAATATCACCAATAATCATGTCATGGCGACTGCTGAGAAGTACAATCATCACCTAAGGTTCATTGATTAAACAACCCATCAGAAAACTCCCATCACCCATTCCCATCTCATTTAAATTTATTTAACTAAGTAATGACATAGCAGAATAATCTAGAAAATTTATGGTCAACTAAAACTTTCGTTGTTCCTATGTAATTTCCCTTTCTAAACAGAGAACTACAAAATACTCCACTCTACGTGGATTTCGAAAATAGTATTCCAAAAAATAAAATGGGAATCACCTCTTTTAACACCAAGATCAGAAGAGGTAAATGAAGGTGAATCACCGACATGTTTAAATTCCTGCAAATCCTTGGAATTCAGCCATGGCTTCACCCATACCTTCGCTTCATATAACTTCTTCTTACCAGAATCAATCACCTCCACTGTAAGGTGATGTAAGGTGCCGGCCACCACCTGCTCCTCCGCCTTCACCACTCTCATAAATTCAAGCAGCACATTCTTCAAAAACACACACACACATTCGACATAATCAAACAAAAAACTCAAATTAAGCAAAAACAGAAGAATGTAAAATCAAACCTCTTTCCTGTTGTGCTCTCCGACTGCGAATCGACCTAGGCCGTCAATTTCAGTGCTGTTTTCGGCTCCTCCACGGAATTCGTGAACTCCGCCAAGCGTCGCCATTTCTTCGTCGCAAAACTCGAATTTTCCTGACGCTATAACCCCGAACGAAGCGAGAAGAAGAGTGAAACTCGAAATCACGATCTTCTTCCAGAGTGCTTCTGATTTTGACACGTAACAGTACGTGTCAATCTACGGTGTGGAATTGACATATGTTTGCTTAATGCGTGAGTTTAGGTGGGCCATACGTTTTACTTAGGAAGATTGGAAAGAATAAGGGCAGTGGTGCATGCACTGAGCTAGATTCGGTTACAGTCTTACAGAAGTCAAATAACAGGTTGACGACCCGACCGGGTTTGAAAATTTTGGACCCAATCAAGCCCAGATATGGGTGAACCCCTTTGTGGGAGCTCAAGTACAAACGCATACTAATTGGGGCCAATAATCCATTTTACATGTTCGGTCAAGTACAAACGGCCATTAAATAATATTTAAATATATTTTTTAAAATTATTTAATAATTTCTTAAAATAAAATTTGAAAAATCAATAATGTTGGATTACAATTGAAATTTTAGCAGCACTCGTTCTTGTTTGCTGGTACGTCCGTTTCACAGCAACGAGACGCTTCGCATTAAAATTGCTTGTACGCTTCCCATTTAAGGATAAGACGACACAGCCGGTAGATGCCACGCTTGCGAGTGTCGGTCGTTGTATGGTCCAGCTCATAATTACGCAAACACGCTATTAATTGGACAACTGGTCGTTGAAATATTTAATACAAATCTTATACGACACGCAATTAATAAAAGGGCTTCATTACAACGTGGTAGCGATTGGAGATAAGACAGCTGGAAATAAATTAATTTAATTATGTGAATAATAAAATTGGAGATTCATTTAAATTTAAATAAAAGATAAATAAATCCTTATTTATAATGTGGATAGAAACATTCCCACAGTCAAACGTTAATATCCAGATTTAAAATCATATGTCCAGTGGCACTCGTTTGTACAAGTTGTGTTCAGTCAACCTAGGAGTAGCCACAGCTTCCAGCGGCGTCCGCATATACGTCACCAGCCCCGGATTCTCCGCCATGTCGATCTCCTCGGCTTTCACTCCATTCGCGGGGGCCCAAGAAAAATGGTGCAGCAGATGACCCAGCATCGACGTCACCAAATTTATACCCAACTGCGCACCGGGGCAAACCCTTCTTCCCGCACCAAAAGGCAGCAGACGGAAATCGTGACCCTTCATGTCGACATCATCTTCCATGAACCTCTCCGGTCTGAATTCCAACGGATTTTTCCAAACGGCGGGGTCTCGAGCTATGGCCCAGACGTTTACGTGAACGTTGGATCCTTTTGGAATGTCGTAGCCGCCGATTTTTACGGCGGCGTTGGCTCGGTGTGGCAGCATGAGCGGCGTTGGTGGATGAAGCCGGAGAGATTCTTTGGCGATGCAGTGGAGGTAAGGAAGGTTTAGAAAGTCTGACTCGGTCATTATACGGTTGACGCCGATGACACGGTCGAGTTCTTCTCTGGCTTTCTGCTGCACTCTGGGGTTCTTGATGAGCTCTGCCAGTGCCCATTCTACAGAAATTGTGGTGGTGTCCATGCCAGCAATTATCATGTCCTGTACATGTTATTTGAAGGACTTACAATGTTTACTTGCAAAATTTGTTTACTAACTACGCATTATTTTTTATTTTCTGTTAACATTCGTGTGTATTGACAACAACTTAATTCAATATTACGTACCCAAAGAAGACCTATAACAGTTTCGTCACTAATGCCATATCTTTCCTGCAAACTGAGCAGTGAATCAACAAAATGCTGCTTGGCAGCACCGCCAGCCTTCTGACGAGCTTGTATTTGTTCTTCCATGATTTTTCTCGTAAGCACATCTCTACGTGCGTTATGTTTTTCATATGCTTCTTCCCTAAGCGAAAACATCCATCTCAGCCACGGAATGTGTTCCGCCATTGTTAATGAAGCTCCGAGCTTCACTCCATTGGCAAGAATTGTTTTGAATTCCATGCCTTGCTCATTCACAACTCCCTCCGGACTCATAAATCTCTTCCCAAGAACAAGTCTCGTTATGTTGTTGAATGATACTGATCCCAAGTAATTCCTCACTTGCATGTTCTTCCCTTTCTTATCTGCATAACATTATGGTTAATTATCTATTAGACTATTAGAAATTCGAGCTCGATTGCATTATAATCATTACGTACCTGGATTGATGCAATCCTTAAAGATGGATTCTACCATGGCAGTTACTTCATCTTCTCTAATAGGCCTAAGAGCTTCAAGTTTTTTGGGAGACAAAAGCTCAAGAGTACAAACTTTTCTAACCTTAACATAGTGAGGGCCATAGTCAGCCCAAATAAGGTCTTTCCCACCTCTACTTAACCTAGCTGACGATCTACTTCTATGCCTGTCTGCTAACTGTTGGTCATTTTCTTTTAGTACTTCCTTAGCCAGTTCCGAGCTACACACAACTACGTTCAACGTGGAACCGAACCAAACAGACATTATAGGCCCGTAGGTTTGCGCCCACTCGGCGAAGCATCTGAACCTGACCGGTTTGACGTCGTAGAGGTTTCCGACGACGGGCCATGGGCGTGGCCCTGGCGGGAGCTTGAGTGTGAGATTTTGGTAGAGCTTATAGGCAAGGATGGCGAAGAGAAACGCAAGCATGAGAAATTGGACAGCCATACTTGTGTTGTGCGTGTACTTGTCACTGACTATATATAGAAATGCTGAATGGAAGACATCTTGTTTCTTTTAGTCTGAAAACAATTGTGGAGTCGTGAAGCGGCCACGTTGAGTTGTGATAACTCTGGATTTATAGAATTTATATTTTAATTTATTGCGGCGTAGAATCCAGTACGTGGATGAATGGACCACCAATTAAAGTGGGCAGGGGCACAGTACAATTTCAAGATCTTGATTTACCATGTTTGTGTTGGATGAGTTGTGCGGGCAAGCGCATGCAGAACGAATCAGGAAACATTTACGGTGGTGCGTTTGGCTAACAGCATCCCACTGCACTAATGGCACTGTTGCCATTTACAAAGAAAACCTGTGTTTGGCTGCCATCCGTTACAATGCAGAGCGTCGAATGCAAGATTGACCCGTTCCTACCCCTGCACCGGTTGATACCATAAATTATATTAAAATCTAAAAAATTATCGGCTGTATTGGAAAGCCCGCAGCCGTCCGGCGGTATTCGCCGCCGGTCACCAGCCGTCAGACATCTTTGCAAATAAATAAACAAATATTTGAATTGTTCTTTAATTAATGAACTACTCAATAATATAGTAGCATGATCAACGTTATCACTTGATGGACCGTTGGATTTAAAATTAAATTTTCATTAATCAAAATTTAAATTTCAAATTTATGACAAATTATTAATCAAACAGAGATCATAATTAAATTATTGTATAATTCGATTAAAGAATTATCTAAAAATATGTTCATTAATCCAAAATAAGATTGGTGGGCGAAGTGACAAGAAAGGATTGGTAAAAAAAAATATTTTAAAATATTTTTTAATAGATAAAATAAAATAATTTAATTCAATAATATAAAACAATAAAATAAAACCAGTATGTGCAAAGTAGCACAAGAAAAGGAGGAAGCTGGAGATGTATAAATCATCAAACACACTTTGTACGCAATCACACACACAAAAACGAAGGTCACCGTGTTTCCAAGAGCATCTCAAGGTCCTGCAGGCAGAAGCCGCACAGATTCATGAACGCTAGCCAATAACAAAGGCATATTATCAATCTTTCGATGGTCTTTTTCCACCGAACATTCTTGTGCCATAATAATCTTCAAGTAAATGTGCAAAAACTACGACTTATATACATAAACTGCTATCTAGGATACCCAAAGTGTAAGAATGTCAAATAGTGACAACAACATCCAAAATCTAAATGAAAACCAATTCAGTCCGAAAAGTAAGTTAGTCCAATATATAATCAAAATTTCTGCATGCAAACACAAAAGACGAGCAACTGGGTATATAATCAAATGCAAATTCTGGCAACAATGAAGATCTTTCTTCAGGAATCGGTATTTACTTTGTTTATTTCAATTTCCAGCCGTATACGCTTTTCGTGCAAGTTTACTCCTTTCAGGAAAACATAAAAAAATCCTTGCTTCCAGACAGATTCGATGAGGAATTGTCTATACACACACACACACAAAAAAAAATATCCATTCAACTCATTCATCAAAAACAACAGCACACCATGCCGAATTGACATTTGTCACTAGATCATACCTGGCCGAGAGAGGAAACAAAAGGCTGAATTGACATTTGACAAGGGCTAAACGAAAAGCCCTTCTGGTCAAATGCAGTTTATCCCCGAGCCTTTGAAAGCATCTCTTTGATTACACAAGGGCTCGGTGTAGATTGGGCTAACCAAAAACAAAGAGAGAAGCCCAAAATAATTACAAACCCGCTTCTATTCTATGTCGAAACCATTCATACTTAATCATACTGAGAGGTGAGATTCCGACGGGAAAGAAGACGGGAGTGGCTGCATAAATAAGAATACGGCGGTCCAGGGATTTTACTAGCTTGGTTCTATAATCTGAACAGTATTGGATAACCTTTTGGAGCAAAAGAACAGCCACAGTAATCAGAGATATCCAGGGAAAGGCATTGATTTCTGGTTGAGCACAGTATCTGAGCAAATTTGAAAAACTAATTAAAGGAATAATAAAAAGTCAAATTGAAGGACTTAAATATTCAAATATAACCTATTTTATACATGCTTTTTGTTTTTACTCAAAATCACGGGCTTAATGAAATTTATACCACTTTTTGTTTGTTAAATGACATTATTAACACGGTCAAAGTAGGTACTTCTGTGTCGTCATAAATCTATGAATGAAGGTAGTTTAGTCATTTCAATAAATAATTACATTTAATTATTAATTAAGAAAAACATAACGATTACAAATTAAAAGAGAAAATGGAAAACAATAAAAAAGGGAAAAAGGCGCCAAAATGAAACTCAAAATCCGTAACGCACCGATTTCAAACGGGATTCTCTTTCTTTGTCTCCGCTCTCTTTTAATCATTTAATTTCCGGGATCTCTCAAAACCAGTAGCCATGAGCGTGAGAATATATAAGACCAACCTGAAAAGCAAACGGTCTTGCTCTAAATCATCGGATTCCAGCTTTCGTGTCCTTTTGTGAACAAATCGGAATATGACAACTCTGTCACCCTTTCCCTCCCGTTCACCGTCCCGGTCTCAGACCACCTGCGGCTCTCTCCTTCAGGAATTGCAGGTTCTTCCTCCCTTGATTTGTTTGTCATTTTCATTTTTTTTATTATGTTTTCTTTTTCTTGTTCTTAGTGATTCGTTTGGTTGACGAGAAACCAATTGGAAAAGCAAATTATTGCGATTGCGCCTACAACTTTACGTGCTTTTGTTTAATTGAAATTGATTAATTATTTGCTTATATTGTGTTTGTTTTGGGTTTTAATTCTTCAAAAATTGAAGATAAATATTGTTACTAACGGTTATTATTTATTTTTCGTGCTAACGTGATTGTGATTTAGATAATTTGGGATGAAATTGGAGAGAGTAATAGTGAAAGGGACAGGATGTTTTTGGAGCTTGAACAAGAATGCCTTGATATTTACCGACGAAAGGTCGAAAGGACTAGGAAGTACAAGGCTGATTTGCATCAATCTTTGACTGATGCCGAAGCCGAAATTGCCAACCTTGTTTCTGCACTTGGCGAACGTGCTTCCTTTTCACGGGTTTGATCTGTCTAGCTTTGTTATTCTTTTCTATAACAGCGAATGCGATTCCTATTAGATATTTGAGTGAACTTTATGGAAATTTATTGAAGATTTTTTCTTCAGAACGTTTTAGAGGGAAATTATACTTGCTGTATACTGCCAATAGTTCATTGATTTAGTTCATTTTGTGCTATTTGTAAAGGGAAAGGGCACACTTAAGCAGCAAATATCTGTAGCAAGACCTATTTTGGAGGACTTGAGGTCAAAGAAGAAACAGAGAATGAAGGAATTTTCAGAAACTCAGTTTCAGATTGATCAGATATGTGCAGAAATTGCAGGAAGTGTGCTACCTGTTAAGTCAACTGATCCACAAGTTGATGAATGTGATTTGACTTGGAAGAAGCTGGGGGAGCTTAAGGCACACCTTCTCGAGCTGCAAAATGAGAAGGTTTTGTCTACCATCATGAATCTGAGTTTTAACTTTTGAGTATAAATTCCTACGTTTGTCATTGATTTATATTGGCTCTTTTGGTTTCTTAATTTTGCAGAATCTCCGGTTGCAGAAAGTTGATAACTACGTCATTACTATTCATGAACTGTCACTTGTGATGTCAATTGATTTTCTTGAGACTCTGAATGACGTCAATCCAAGCTTGAGTGATCCCGAAAATGTTCACTTGAAGAGCATCAGCAATGACACCCTTGCTAGATTGACGGGTGTAATTGATTCACTAAAGCAAGAGAAACAACAAAGGCTTCAAAAGGTAAGTTTGCTGTTATTGTGCGTCTCTTTTTCTTTTTGTGCGGGTAACCACGGCGACATATGTGTATGAGCATGGACATGTCATGCATGTGTGTGCTTGGTCCGTGAATATGTCACACATTCAATGTAAACAAACGTTTATGCAAATGTTCAGTTCTTAAGAACAATTCTTAGTGCGGGAAAATTGACAGAAAATCTGCTTGTGGTATGCTGTTCTGTAAGAATTCCTTTTTCAGCATCATAAGTCTCAAAGTGAGGTCTGAGCTGTAACTATAATAAATCAATATAGTGCCTTTTTATTTGTTTTCTCAATTAGCTTCTCCAAACCTAGAAAAGCATTTGATCAATGTTGTTGGTTGTTCTAGTTTCTACATGTTAAATGGAGACTGAAAGTAATCATTTTGTGTCTTGCTCTATTTTCTTGAATTTTTATTGGCATCTTCAAATTATGGGATGACAATTTTACTTCTATTCTTTTGGGCAACTGTGAAGGAGGAAAATAAGAAGCACTCCTTAAAATATGGAATGCTAGTTTTACTTTCAAATGAAACATTCTTTGTGAAATGGTAGTTTTACTTTCAAATGAAACATTCTTTCATATTGTCTTTTGTACTTTTACCAATGGGCTGAGTCTTGACATGAATATGAACCAAGATGATTTGATTATGATTATGCAATATAAATACTGTAACAACATATTGGAATATATGCATGGTGAAAATCAAAGGTTAAGAGATCCAAAATCTTTATGTTCTCTTGGGAAGCAGTCCTTAGCAGAATTTGAGTATCAATAAAGTAGAAATGCTTTTGAAAGTTCTATGAGTGGATTGATATGTTATGGGGTTGATTTGAAAAGAAAAAGTTGAATGTGGGAAAAAATGACCCTTTAGCCTAAGCTGTTGTTGGCTTGAACTTATCTCTGTACTTTTCTTCTGTTAGTGTCATATATTTTTCTTCCAATAATATGCTTTAAAGTTAGTGTACCTAAGGATTTATTTTCTATGTGAGGTTTTGCTGAATAAGACTGATTACTAATTATTGAACCTTTCTCAAGAGGCACTGCAAAAGCATGTAACTACTATAGTTTTGCATCAATAATTTCCAACATTCTGGCTTGATTATCACAAGTTTACTATTAGTGGAACTTTTAGACCTCCATATCATTCTCACCCTCCATCTCATCTTTTAACTTTGATTCGTAGGATATATCATATGCGTTAGCCATGCAGACTTTTGATGGTAGATAATCACTCAGAACTCACATAATTCTGTTTTATCACGTCTGACATTTGTGGCAACATAAAGATATATGCTTCAAATATCTGCAATAGCTTCCAAAGCTTAAAATAAAAAAAGGAAAAACACTGGCCGAGTAATTTTACATTCATACAAATACTCCTTGGTTGTTCATGGGCGAATAAAAAAATTTTCTCTATTAGGATTTTTATTTTATTTTTCCTGCAGCTTCAAAATCTTGGGAACGCTCTGATAAAGCTGTGGGACCTCTTGGAAACTCCAGTTGGTGAACAAAGAGAATTTTTTCATGTCACTAGTCTAGTTTCTTCTTCAGTCAATGAGGTGTCAATGAAAGGATGTCTCGCCCTTGATGTCATTGAGCAGGTGAGTTCCTATGACTGTAATTTGTAGTAGAAATTCCTAATATAGAGTTTCTCTTCTTTTATCTGCCACTTATTGTAGTTTTATTATTTGTATGGTTGCTAGACGGAGGTCGAAGTTGAGCAAATGAACATTCTCAAAGCCAGCAAGATGAAGGAGATGGTGTTCAAAAGGCAAAATGAGCTTGAAGAAATCTATAGAGGGGTTCATATGGATGTAGATAGTGATGCAGCAAGACAGATTCTCATCAGCCTCATAGATTCTGGTTTGAATCTTGTTTTAGAGTTGTTTTCTGCCTTTGAAATATAATTATTTTCAATTGATATTCAGGTGCTTCAATTCAAGTTTGAATTGCGTGAGATTGAAAAGTTTGCAAACCTTCAAACTGACAGACCCACAATTTCTTTGACGTTTAAAATCATATAAAGCTCTTTCCTAGTAGTATTTAAAGATCTTTTTCTTTTTTGAAATTGAATTACTCCAGGTTCTATGCTTTCTTATTGCTGATTACATTTGGTATGCAGTCACTGGCCTTTTTTTCCCTTTCCTTTTGTTAGTAGTGAAAAACATTAAAAATTTCCAATTGTGGCATGATTCAATTACAAGTAGTGTTCACTCTTGATATATTCTATTTCTAACTTTCCAAATTAAACATTGGTGTTGGAGATATAGATCAGTGCTACCATGTCAGGTGCTAATGGGGGCAACTTGCCTATAAATGCTATCTGATTATTGTGCTGTCACAGGTACTGTTGATTTGTCTGATCTACTTTCAAGCATGGATGATCAAATTGCAAAAGCCAAAGAAGAAGCTGTTGGCAGAAAGGATATTTTGGACAAAGTAGAGAAATGGAAACATGCAGCTGAGGAAGAACAGTGGCTTGATGACTATGAAAAGGTAAATGTTGTTCAGAAGATATCTGGAAATCTGTTAAGCATTAACATTTAGTCCATTAGGCATTTGGAAGGGATGTGTGGATATATTTACATCTTTTTGCGACACTTTGATTCTACTTTATGAGGAGATATTGATTACATGCAGAGATATTGAGACTATATTAATCTCTTAATGTCCAAGAATTGCTTATAACCAAACCCATCTATGTTTTTTTGTCAAATTATTATTACTTTTCATACTCTCATATCATTATGATGAAGCCCAAAACTGATTTATACACGAAAAGCAGTAAAACAGATGGGTGCATAAATACAGCAGCTGATCATATGTTTAGTTAGAGTTTTTATTTAAATTCATTATTTAGAGGTCTCCCTCATTTAATGCTGTATTTTATTTGTTTCATATTCAAGTGTAGCTATTGAAATTCTTTTTTGATCCTTTCAGATCCATCAAATTTGAAGGACTTGGTGTCTACAGCAATCTGTTTAATTAAAAAGATTCTTAAATAGATTAAACCATTCAAAAGAATTGGAATTTCTTTGATATTTTCCCTTTAGACAACGTTGCTACTAGTTTTAACGAACTTGAGAAACATTTATTTACTGCTAGTTTGAAGTGGTAGACTATGTTATCCCAACTCTTGTTACCATTTGTGCTCTTTTTAGTTGAATGTTTGCTCAAGCACTAGACTGCTGCTATCTTAAATTTCTGTACATAACATCCTTTCCCTCTTTTTTTCCTTCCTCCTTTTTACAGGATGAAAATCGGTATAGTGCTGGAAGAGGAGCACACAAGAATCTGAAACGTGCTGAGAAAGCACGGATTTTGGTCAGCAAAATACCATGTGAGCATATATTTATCTTGCCTTTGTGTGGTTATGTTTCTATTCAATAGCTATAGACATTTTTGTCTTTCCAAGTAGATTCGTGTACTTTTTGCTCACATTTGAAGTGCTACCATTTCAGATGCATTTGTTCATTGAATCTCTTGAGTTTTAGCTTGTGGTGCTCACCCTTTTTTGATTACAAGTCAGTAGATGTTCATGCCTATGTAAGAAGTCTTTGTTATAAGGAAATTGCAGGAAGCATGGACATTTTGAAGATTGTATCAGGAATCTTTATGAGAATCTTACAGAAAGTATATTAAAGAAATACACACACACACACACATGAATATGTGTGTGTATATATATATACACACGCGCGCGAATGAGGAATTTGGTGCTTCTTCATCCTAGCACAGACACGAGTATTGGTTATTCATATGCAACTGTTTTATTTTTTTAATAGAAAGAAGACCTTTAATTGTTTTGATCTCTATTAGGAACCTTAAATTTATTAGCACCATATGCATTAAAATATTCTTATGAGATTTTAATGGGCGAAACACATTTCTAGACGGAATGAGATAATGTGTCTATGATAAAACATGTGAAACGAAATTTTCCCGGCATTGTCTTACAACTCTTATCATGTTGATATGAAACTTGATTGGACGATTAAATTTGCCTTCATATATATGGAAAATTGTAACCGCAGAGTATAATTATAAATTGTTTTTGGACTAGCTGCTGTCGAAAATTTGACCGCGAAGGTAAAAGCTTGGGAGATGGAGAAAGGAATTCCCTTTTTGTATGACAAGGTGATTGACAAGTTTTTTGGTATTGTGGTTCATTGTTCAAGTTAGCTCGTGATCGTTTTGCTCTCTATAACTGTTATCAAATTTCAGGCCCCCCTGTTACATATATTAGAGGAATATAAAATGCAACGCCTTGAAAGAGAGGAGGAAAAGCGTAGATCTCGGGTATGATATTTATCTTTGTTTCTTTGAATGTATGGATGTATGTAAATATGCACATACATAGAGTTTGTTTAGATTTGGGTCTAAAACTACCTTAATCCCACCTAGCCTAACTCTTTCACCAAATTTCCTAAAGCCTTGCCAAGCC
The DNA here is from genome assembly GCA_019650275.1 of Xylocarpus granatum. Lineage (NCBI taxonomy): Eukaryota > Viridiplantae > Streptophyta > Magnoliopsida > Sapindales > Meliaceae > Xylocarpus > Xylocarpus granatum. The sequence goes on from BNST01002826.1 coordinate 79,941, forward strand.
AAGGGACTACCTTATTTGGCATTATTGCTTATCCACCATTGTGAGCTTTAGAGTCCATCTTATTTCTTCGTACCAACTTGTAGATTCTTGCACCAGTAGGTGAGACTGTAAATATTGTTAATGCTGCTTGTATGAGTTACGCTTTCTGCGATTATTTTGCTTTCTTGTTCTCCAAGATTGTCTAATATGCTGACTTAGTAACAAGCTTATGTACCGAATTAGATTGCTTCTATGTCTTGGTGGTTATTCTTCTGAATCGAGCAACTTTTAGTTTATCCTGAGGCCCAACAATCAATTTGTCACTGTTAAACAGATCGAGCAAGTTTAAATTGATCGCCGGTAACTTTGCACGTAGAACTTAATCGACCAATTTTTTCAGTCACCACATATTTGTGGTTGCTTTTTGGCTTGGAATGCAAAATCAACTAAAAGATTAGTGCACATTTTGCGCTTCTGTGATCATTATTACAGGAGCAGAAACGGCTGCAAGAACAGTTTGCCGCAGAACAAGAGGCCCTATACGGCTCAAGGCCCAGGAAGCCGTTGGGTCAGAGTACGAGTACTAACACAATGCTTGGAACACCAAGTCGCAGATTGACAACTCCGTCAAGCCGTCAGGGCATCTCCGGCGGCAAGGACCGTAGAGAGAGCATGAGGGTCGCAAAGCCTATACCCTTGAACTATGTTGCTCTTCCGAAGGATGATTCGGTCTCTCGATGACTCCCGGACCTGACTGTACATGGCTCAGTGTGAGAATTGCATTTCCCGCCCTCAGTTCTCTCCTCTTTGAAATTTAACGAAATATCTTTTAAGGCAAAGATGTTTGATCTCAAAATAATAAGAAATGCAGATATTTTTTTAGCTTTAACTAAGGTCATTTAAATTATTAGTAAGTGAAATAGATACCTTTAAAATTTTGGTCCCCTTACAGCCACTATATATGATCCGACCAATAGCAATTACACAATAATATGAAAATGTACGTGTTATGATGATGCAGCTTTGCTTACATGAAATTAAAGGCTGTAAAGCAATTAAAGAAAGCACCGAGAGTGTACGTAAGGAAAAGTTCATATGTTGAAGGAGAAAAATTGATCTTTGACCGAGCTGCTTTTTGGACACAAATGATGAACAAGTTTCTATAGATTCAATAATTGAAGGCTTTTAAGCACACAGAGAGGGGTATGCTTTCCTTTGCAAAATGGGTAGTAGAAGTGTTGTCACCTAGCCATGGCATATTGCGATCCTTCTTTTCTCAAAATTATGAAGAGCATTAAAGCCATTTTGGTGGAGGAGATGGTGGGATTTGAAAAGAAAAAGGAGACTTTAGTAAGCTTGGATCTATGGAACACAACAAAATAAATGCAAAAGTTCACGATCTAATCAAATTTGAAGGCGGGTTGAAAAGGCTAGCCAAATTTATCATCAACTTGATCAAGTCTTTGTTTACTACTTCATCTTCTTGTGCAAAGCCTCTTTAATAGGTTTAGCCAATGAATTTGAATACTTAGTCAAGACATGACGTAAAAAAACAGAGCATTATATTTAGTTAAATAATTTATTTATTAAGAATAAAATAAAATAAAAAATTTAAGATATGACATAAAAATAATTTTACAATTATAATTAAAAAATTTTGTCTTATTAAATAGATAACAATATATAATAAACTTTAAACTTTTAAAATAAAAAAATTTATTTTGCTTAAACAATCTTTGAAGGTGGAAATAATGAATTAGCTAATTAGGCTAAAAAGTTATGTCTTTGTATGTTAATTAATTGCGATTAAATTATTAATGTTGATGAAGTAGGCCTTAACAAGCAAGATTAATTAGAATTAAGACCTTGACTCATGGCTCTCATGAACAATAACATATGCAAACCTAAAATTTATTTATTTGTCAAACAAAATTCTTTCCAACTTATGCCACATTAACAATTCATATGTCCCAAAGTTCTATGGATTAGTATATAATAACAACTAAATAGGGATTAGAAAAGATTTAAGCATGCCGCAATGCAAATGAAATAATTTATGGGTTTAACATATTACATTAATATTAAAGATTTTGGGGTATCGAGCAAAATATCTGAAAGATTATGAGCATATAATCTTGCTGATTAAAGTTAAAATACAAAAATATTGTTTATAATAACTTTTAAAAGTTAATGAAAATAAAAAATGTCTATGATATGTGAATATTTTTAAAAAAATTAAAGAGATACGAAGTATTAGATTAAACATTAAGGTATCAAATATATTTTTATAAATGAAAGACCTACGAATACATGAATAAATTAATATTTATATATTTCATTGAATTATGCTTTATATTTGAAGATGTAATAATATTTCATTGAATTATGCTTTATATTTGAAGATGTAATAGCACGGAAGTTATAGGTAATACTTAATTAAGAAACTAACTTAGGAATATAAATAAATAGAGTGAAATGGAAGAACAAAGTAGTGGAGTGGTGCGGGCATGCTTTACTTTGCACCGTATACTTTAGGAATTGCCCAAGAAGTTCCGACAAAAGATGGGACGATGTGGGCACATCATTTTTCCCCACTAAACCCTACAGCAATTTTGCACTGCTTTCCTTTCACAACTTGTGTAAAAACGCATACAATAACACCAATAACAATACCCTTGAAGGGTTATTGCATTTTGCACGTACCGTTTATGTCCCAATCATGCAGATATGTATGTGTGTATGGAGCAAACACTACTCTTGCTTTCTCCCATTTGTGCCTGGAGAAGACATTGCTGCATATATAGAAAGCAAAATGAAATGGGATCTCTTTCCAATGCACACTCACAACAGGGGTAATGTAAAAGAAATTGATCTTTTATTATGGGTAAATAGAATTTCTTTGGTACTGGGTATTTGGGTTATTGAAATGATAGGTCGGGTGTCCTGCAATTACTTTGGCTAAGATACGAACAGAAGTGACGACGAGTGGCATGAGACGGATGGGGGGTGATTAGACCTCCATTTTTATGCTTTGGTGCTCCACTTACCCACTTACTTTTATCACACTTCTCTTCTCTTTCATCTGATGTTGGACTTCACTTTGTATTTGCTCTTGTAATTAATATTTGATTAAGAGAGTGACTGATTGATTGACCCAGCAGTTGTGGTTTGGCAATCACCTCACCGGTGAAGGAAACTTTACTGGGAAACGAGAATTACTGAAGAAATCCCAACGTCTACATGCTGACTCAGATGCCCCACCACTATCTGCCACGTGTAACCCACCTCTCACTCTCTCCTCCCTTGATATTCCTCCTTTTTACCCTGGATAAAATCAAATTTATTATTATTTTATAATAATACGTGGTTAACAATTTATAATTTATCATTTATTATTAGGAATAAAAATGTAATTAATTAAATTAATGAAATGAGCAAGTAACTTTGAAGAAGGTGAAGCAATATGTATTGTAGGCACCAAACCAATATAAATAGGCACAAGGTAGTACCATTTTCCACTGGGAAGCGCTCTTCAGCTGTTCTTCCTCTCTTCCCTTTCCTGGTCACTCTTCCCTTCTCACTCGGTTACAACTAGCTCATTTCCATTAATCCCATCTCCCCAAAAATGGAGAAACTAAGATGCTGTGCCAACTTCCTGGAGATCTCTAAACCCTACTTCGCCATGATAGCTCTGCAATTCGGCTACGCCGGCATGAATATCATCACCAAAGTTTCCCTCAACCGCGGCATGTCTCACTATGTCCTTGTTGTTTATCGCCATGCTTTTGCAACTGCAGTCATTGCACCCTTCGCTTTTTTCCTCGAAAGGTTCCATCGAAAGTTCCTTAATTGCTCTAAAATCATTACTCTTGTTCAGTTTAAACCATTGGTAATCCGTGTTTGTTTTGGCTTCTTGATTAATCCAGGAAACACCAACCAAAGATAACATTCAAAGTTTTCATTCAAATTTTTGTGCTTGCTCTTCTGGGGTAATCATATTATACATCCTCATGGTTAATCATAATTATATGCTACAAATTATGTATTATCTCACATAATTTTGATTATTCGATATATGCTATAGGCCTGTGATTGACCAGAATTTCTACTACGCTGGTTTGAAGTTTACTTCTCCAAGCTTCTCATGTGCCATGAGCAATATGCTTCCTGCAATGACGTTTGTCATGGCAGTCATATGCCGGTATGATATGTACTTTCATTATTCATAGTTCTTCATCAAACTAATATAATATTATATATTTCATATAGGGTTTTAATAATTTTTAAATTTTATTCAAAAATTAAAGGATGGAGAAACTAAACATGAAGAAAGTAAGGTGTCAAGCGAAGGTGGTGGGAACACTAGTGACCGTAGCCGGAGCTATGTTGATGACCTTATACAAAGGACCCATCGTTGAATTTTTCTGGACTAAACACGTTCATCCTCGTAAATCTTATACGACTAATACGACCGCGTCTGGAAATTCGGACAAAGAATGGTTCATCGGCTCCATATTTGTCATCATTGCCACGCTTGCCTGGGCTTCTCTGTTTGTTCTACAGGTAATTAATTCTGTTTCACTGTGAGTTTTCTATCGGAACAAATTTAAGGTAATTAATATCATGGTTTTGTGCTGTGTTTTCAACAGACGAAAGCACTGGAGACATACAGGAATCACCAACTCTCTCTGACGTCGCTAATGTGCTTCGTGGGCACTCTTCAGGCAATTGTTGTGACATTTGCGATGGAGCGCAAGGCTTCAGTGTGGAAGATTGGCTGGGATATGAACCTTCTTGCTGCAGCTTATGCCGTAATGTTTCATCTTTCCCTTCTTCACTTTTCCTCTTCCCTTTAATTTTTGCTTCTGTGGGCAAGATACTAAGTAAAGTTTATATTATATACAGGGAATTGTGACATCAAGTATTTCTTACTATGTCCAAGGACTGGTGATTAAAAAAAGAGGTCCAGTTTTTGCTACAGCTTTTAGTCCATTGATGATGATAATTGTTGCAATCATGGGTTCTTTCTTTCTTTCTGAGAAGATTTACCTTGGAGGGTAATTACTAGTTAGATTTGCTTGCTTACTGTCATTAATTACTGAAGAATTATCCTCTTAATTGAGGTAATTAACTTTGTTTTCCTTTTTTTTGGTATGGTTTATGCAGTGTGCTGGGTGCAGTCTTGATAGTTATTGGACTTTACTCTGTACTGTGGGGAAAACACAAGGAAAGGAACGAACAATTAGCAGCGGAGGAGATACCGGATCCGGTAAAGGGTATTCAAGGAAATGGCAATACAGCTTCAGTGATTGAAGATATCGAAGCCAATAACCAAGTTGAATTGCAGAAAGTGGAAGCAAATAGTAGAATCATTTCTGTTGCCCTAAGCATGCCAATCACAGAAGCTGCTAAAGTCCACCAACGGCCATAATACAAAGGGGACGGGCTTTTTTGTCTTTTCCTCCCCCGTTTTGTTATCTTTTTGTTTAAATTATATATAACATATGGCTTTCGCTTAATTAATTCACTGCGTTTTGATTTCCTTGTGGTCTTGTGTTAATTAAGTAGTATGCTGTGCGTGTAAGGTGTAATTCTGAAGTACGTCTTTGTACTGATAATGGAAATTATCAACGAGAGAATCCCACATATGGGTATGATCTCTTTTTTTTTCATACACGATGATCATGATTTGGGAATCTCTGATGCGACACGTGGCATGATTGTTGACGTATGATTCGGATTCCACTAGTTTGTGCTTGCTAGTGGTTGACATGCGTGCATGCATGGGTATGTATGATTGAAGCTGGTCTGGCTTATGTTCTCAGAATCCGAAATCACAAATATTAATGAAAAATCTGACGCTTCCCATAATTCCACTTACTTCTTCATCAACGAGAGAGCGCTGTCGTCCTCTGATAATTTGATACCCAAGTGAGATCCAATTGGGACAACAGATGAACAGAACTTAAGTTAAAGTATGCATATGATCGAATCATTTCTTTTTCCTCGGTAATTGGGGTTTGGTTCCTCGTCATACAGAGAGGTGGGTACAGTTTAGAATAATTCCTTCATTGAAGACGTTGTCATCATGGCCCAGTTGTGGTTAGTTGCCTCCCCACATTGGTATGCGGAGATTCAAAGATTCATTTCTTAAAGAAAACACTATTATTTTCACAACTGAAGGCAGAAAGTAATGTGTTGATGCAATCCTTAAATGTGTTTTCAAAATTATAGGAGAATGGTAGGGCATATGGTATGGCTCATTTTTCTAAATTAATTAGGCAAGAACGAAGAATCCACTTGTGAAGGAATCCCCACCATGAACATCAAGAATTTGAGAGGGTCTTTCTAAAATTATATGAGAGTATTGAAGCATGGATAAAACCTGAGAGAGTCAAAGAGTGTAGTGGAATATGGATTGACGGTTGTGTAACAAACGCGAATTTTCTGCCATATTAACTAGTTAAGAATGATCGAGAAATAAGACATTTTGGATGGAGAATAAGCAAAGAAAAGTGATGGATGTGTCTGCAAACCATTTGTAATCGACACCATTACATACATGAATACTCATCCATAATGTTGGTATTGTTAGTGATATCTTATGGTAGAATTTGTGATGATAAGGACGGACATATTCCCAGAAAATCCGGATGAATTACGATCAGCCTCAATCTTTAAGAGAATTCAGTATCCATCCATCCATCAATCAATACCACAGTATTTTCCTAATGTCAATATTCCAAGGTATCCGTATTTCTATATAGGCAACGCTGCATGTATATGGTCAAGTTGTAGGCTTGCATGCATGCTTGCTTTCCTTTTTACTGGTCGAATTGATGTCCTAGATTCCTAACACTTTCAACTGCTGTACACCATTGCCAAATTCTCACCACGTACATGCACAGACTTGAACGAGGAGAAACGTTGAGATTCCCAGATTAGACAGATGATATGACATTGTTGAATACAACTTTGACATTATTATGTCATATTAAATTAAGTTACATTAGTTCAGTTAACTGACTCCAAAAACCACGTGAAGCAGATAGCTTTCAGAATCACATTATGCAGACTCCGTTGCTGCATGCCTGATGTCGGTTAATTAATATTAGTTGCCTATGACTTAGAAATTACTTAAGATACTGATTCTGAAGCCTTGGCTGCCAACGTGTTAATTAATTCCATGGAGAACCTCTTTGCGGATTCGATGCAGAAACAAAAGGAAGGAAGGAAGGAAGTTGGGAATGGAATCCTGCCTGGCCTGGCTGCTTACTCTATTCATAATTAATATAATGAAAATATTGTTGCTAGTGTTAATAAACTTCGATTACCAAATAAATAATTAATATTCTGCATGCATGGAGAATTGGAGACTGGTGAAGAGTTTGGTGGACTGGGCAACAGCGATTCCCCTCATGATCCTTTGGTTAAATGGGGTGTTTCTTTCTCAATTCTATGGGCTAATTAATCATGATTAGGGTTAGATAATGATGATGACTCGATGAATTATTTATAAATGTACATCAACATTACATTGTGTAATCCTACATAATTTCCACTCCAATATTTTTAATTTAATTTTATTTTATTGGCTGTTGTCAAATCTAATTGGCATTTTTAAATTAAAAAAAAAGAATGAACCTCTCTTTCTCAATACTTTTTTACTTAATTTTATAAAAGACAAAAATAGTAGAGAAATCAAAAGTTGTGAATCCAATTCCTCAATTCATTTGCGGATTAGGAATCTCTTTTGATTTTTTTTCTTCGGTTTTTAACAAAATACTAAAATATAACATGATTGATAATAAAACAGTTCGTAAAATATATTTTAATAAAATTTATAAATAAATTTTATATTTTTTTATATAAATTAAAAATTTTAAAATATAAGTATTTTATTATTAACTGCGTTACGTGTCAATACCTACTTAAGTTAAAAAATGAATTAAAGACTAAGAAAGGTTCTCAATGCTTGATTTAATTATTGATGATAGTAAACTCAAAGGGAATTCAATCCACAAGTAGTTTAATAATTTAATCTTCTTTGTAATTATTTATTTATATTTAATATCAATTTTTTGTTGCTAAAATTATAATAAGATTCGATAATTTTATCGTTTATTGTTAGTTGATGATTTTTAGTTTTTTTTTAATTAGATGTACATGCAATGTGAATTTAAATCAAATTTTATAAAAATAAATAAATTTATAGATCAATTTTGTATAACCATACCTATGTTATCAGTCGTGCTAATGATTTCCAATCAAAAGATTCAAGTGATATGCTTGATTTTATTAATCTACGAGGGAAGGAAAATTAATCCTTAAAGGGATGAGAATTTATTTAAAAGAATAAAATTTAAAAAAAGAGGATTATCTAAGAATTCTTTTTCTTTCAATGAAAGAAATAGAATTCTTCACCCAAAGGTGAAAAATATTTTTTTTTCTTTAAAAAATATTATAAAAGATAAATTTATAATATTATGCTTAATTTATGTATTTTAGTATTTTTTTTAAATTTTGATTAATTTAATATAATTAATTATTTTATAAAAAAATTATTAAAATTAAATTATTATTATTATTAATAATATTTTTTAATTATAAAATTCAATACCATCTTATAAAATATAGTTATCATTATTATTTTTTATAAATATATTAATTTATAATTTTAATTTGTAGCTTTATATTTATGATAATTCATATAATTAGTCATTTTTATTTAATAATTTTAGTTTTAATATTTTAATTCTCATAAACACAAATTGACTATTAAATAAAATTAAAAAATATTATTATTTGTGATAATAATATAATTTTATAAATATTATTAAAATTTAATACACTTTTAATAAATAAATTTGATATTTATATGCAATTGAATTTATAAATTTTAAAAAATAATGATGCATTCAAAAGGATAAAATAATTTTTAAATTTACAAGTATATTTACAGAATCTAAATTTAAATATTTATTATTAATTACTTATTAAATTATTTATGTTTAAAAATAAAATTTAAAGTTAATTTAATTTTTTTTAATTATGAAATGCATAAAAATATGTCAATATAAGTAAATATTTTAATTCAAATGAAAATAATTAATGAATATATTATGTATATATATATATATATATTAAAAATATTTAAAAAAATTATTTGTTTAACTATTATTATAATAATTATTTTTAATAAATAAAATAATTTAAATTAAAATAATAATAATAATAATTAAATGTCAATTTATTAATAAGTATGAATAAATTCTTTTAAAATAATATTTTTATTAAAATAAAAAATAATAAAATTTTTATGAATGATTTTACAGTTTAAACAAATAACGAAAAATTATTTCTTTTACTTTTTCTTGTTTTCTTTATTTTTATTTATTTATTACTTTTCGTTCTTGAAAATAAACACAACTAAAATGTATTTTTTTTTATTGTATTACTTGTTACCCATTATATATATATATATATATATTACTTTAGTATATAATTATTTGATTAAAGTATTTAAAAATAAAATAATAAAAATTTGAAATGGTCGGTGTTGGATGGCAACAATTTTACTATGATTGTGACTTATTTTTAATTATTTTATTTCAAATTTCTCAATCAATCAGTCAATTATTGTCATTATTACCAATTAAAAAATCTATTATTATTATGACAAGCTGGTGGGTCTGATCTAAGACCCACTCTCACAATTCAAGTTGATTTTAATATATTGGCAATTCGTTTGACAGTAACATAATGGGCTGGTCCCTTGTTATGGGCTTGGACCCAAAAGCAATGGCAATAGTCTGTAGAATTTTGTGTAGGGAATGGGCCTAGTGTTAGTGAAATCATTGCGGTAACTGCCTTCCATTTGTTTATTATGAATTATCAGTGGAATAAATAATAAAGCTTCTAACAAATTGCAGCCATGGTCCACGAGAAAAATAAGCTGCCTGTCATTCTTCATTTTTATTAGCCAAGCTGACTGGTTTTTGTACTATCACGCAAGTAGTAAGCTTGCAAAATCTGTGTCAGCCATTTGTATTTCGGTGTTTCTCTTGGCTGCGTGTGACGGTGGGTACAAAGCTCTGCTTTGGCTCCGGTCATTGGGTCAAGGCGAGGTGCCGCATGAGCCGTGGTTCAACGAACGTGCAGATTTTGAACGTGTTTTCCTTATTGGAGATAGCCGTGGAGGGAACCTGGTTCATGAAGTAGTGCACGTGCAGGGATGAAAGAAGCAAGTCGGAGTTGGAACAACCGGAATTTCTGACACTGGTCATGGTGGGCAAGTTTTGAGCTTGGCTTTGCCAATGAATTGCACCAAGGATCGTCCATTGACCTACCCAATGGGGACTGCCGCGCCGCCATTGGCCGGCCTGAATCTGACAACGTTTCTCCTATGCGTTGCCGAGAATGACTTGACCAAGGACCCTGAAATTGAATATTAAGCAGTCCTGGAAAAAAGCTGAAAAGAAGTTACAATTGCTAATCAATCCCGGAACGGGACACAGTTTTCGTCTGGACAAGACTGCAGGTGATATGGATCCAAAGACAGTAGCTTAAAACTTAATTCAATTGAAATTTTATTTATTTATTTTAAAAATATATGAAAAATTAAGATAAATCAATTCTTTTAATAAGTTCTTAAACAACGAAATTTGGATAGCTGGTAGAATTGATCCAGCGGTGAACAATGTCCTACGTCAAAGATCCGAGGGACGTGGATCCAAAGTGGCAAATGCAAGTAATTCTTCATCGTGCTCTAACATATTCATATCTTCCTCCAGCAAATACACCCATGCTTCAATCCCTCCTTCAAATCTTGTATCCATCATAATAATATGATTGGAGAAATTAGGAACCGATCCGTCAAAACCAACACAGCTCAACCAGATAGGTTTCCCCCATCCGAAATCAATATCATACAATCCAAAATTACACCAACTACTGAACATAATTCTATCGGCTACGCCTGAAAATGCTCTTTCTTCGTCTTTGATTACTTGGTGAAGTTTCAGAAATCCCCCGTCGCCTTGTATGCTTTGCACAAAATCTTCATCGAGTTTCGCTATGGCTTCCCTCAGCTGCTGCACCAAACCGCCCAACTCCATTTCTTCGTTTGGGCACAGCGCATTTGCAGTCCAGAGGATGTTTCCCATGGCGTATTCTGACAACGGCGGGTTCACTTTTCGACGCAGATTTACTAAATGGGTTAGTAAAGTTGGTTTGTGGGGAGTAGTTTTTGTTCTGGAAGATTTCATTATGCATCTGGAAAGAAATGCTGATCCAACCTCGACACGCGATGGATTCTGCATATTTGAGCTTCTAGCTTTGGTTTTCAGTGTGGCTATTGCTTTTGCATCAAACACAAATCTCCGAGTAACGCATCTGCCACTTTTACAAAATGGTTTGCACATTGCAGCCCATGTTGCTTCTTTTGGGAATGAGTCGATTTGAGGAAATAAAAACGAAGCATCGTTGTTAGGGCACACTGTTTCTTCAGCATTTCTACGTGTTTTGGCAGTCCAGTTCTTCATAAACGACCCTAGCGTTATTCCATCACCAAATAAATGCGAAAGACATGCACAAATGGCAAGACCACCGCATGCAAAGGCTGTCACTTGTACCTTTGCAACGTAGCTGCCTGAAATCGATCCACTTTGTTCACTCTCATCCGATGGAATGAATTTGTGAATCAAAGACAGATCAGATTGGTTGAAAAATTCATCGAGTGAACTTTTAACTCGAGTCTCTACGAACAAAACCCCATCGTCGTTGCAATTAATCGAAAGGTTGTCTTTGATCTTTCCGGCAAACGGGTAAAATCCAGTTAAAGTTTGTTGCAGCGATTGTTTTAGCAGCCGCAATCTTTCCGAAAGATCTATGGCTTGATTGAAGGGATAGTATAAGATCATAGGGAAATAGGTGTGATAATTGCACTGATCCAAGAGAGATAGCTTGTAAGTTCTGAGACGAGGAGGTGTTGGAGAAGAGGGTTTGATGCATTCTCTGGAAATTATTTCAGTCTCCATTAATTACTTTTGCCGACCTTCGTATGATTGAGAAGCAACGTTGACGGGGGACTCTCTACGTATAAACTCTAACACTGCAGTAACGTTTTCATCTACAACGGCTAACAATTCAATGGCGTATGGTTACGCATTAACTACAACATAAAGTTGACGCCGTCAGTTAGCCATCATAATAACTTATGTTAATGCACAAACAGGTATCGAATACTTCTTACAAAATTTAGTTCCTAAACGTATTAATTGGTAATTAGGAAAGTAAAAACAAGTAATACAAATCAATCACCTGGCATGGAACGCCAACGGAACCAACTCCGACAGAGGAGTAGCGACGGGCGTGGGAGCAAAAGAATTTCTACACAAGGGACACGTGGCACTCATCTTCAGCCATTCATCAACGCAATCTGCATGGAAACAGTGATGACAATCTGGAATGCATCGCACCGAATCCTTAGCCTTGTAATCGGTCAGGCAAATAGAACACAAGCCCGTATTGGGCCTGGGAAGTCTCAGACTTTCGCCGAGTACGATCTTCGGGTACGAGTCTATAATCGATATGTCTAAGCCCAAATCCAACACGGCCACCGGTTCGACTGAGTTATTTACAGTATCGCCACCGTCGACGGCGCTGGCACGGCTGCTGCTGGTACTAGCAGCGTTGGCTTTAACTCTAATACAAGCGTAAGAGGCAAGCATAATAGTGGAGATCAGAACGAGGATACTAACAGCAATGGCTATGCCGTAACCGAGACCGACGCCCGTTGTCGATGAAAGCGCCGGTGGCTCTGCGGCGGACATCAGCTAGACTAGACTATATGAAATGAAAGAGATTTAAGCAGCCATGGAAAAGAAGCGGGCATCGTTGTTGCCATATTTACTATGTTTGGTGGGGCAGGTGTACTGCGCCCGCGGGGTACGCGGGATGCATTAAATGGCTTCCTCTCTCGGACTTTCTCGACAGTGGACACATCGCAAAAATAAAAGAAATTAATAATAATATCTTATTATAAAGTAAATAAAGAAGCTTGACTTGGAGATATATAATAATATCTTATAATAATAAAGTAAATTAAGACATGTAAGGATAATTCTAAGGATTAGAATCCCTTTATAATTTTTTTTATTAAAAAATTATGAAAATAAAATGATTTTAATTATAATATAATTTAAATATTTATTATTTTAATAATTATATATCACTAAATCTTTAAAAATTAAGTATAAAAAAGACTTAAAAAATATTATTATTCAATTTAAAATATATAATACGTGTATTATATTTTTGTTATTTAACATAATTTTATTTATTAATAGATAATACAAATTATTAAATAAATTAATTATCCAGTAAATACAATTTTTTTTAAAAAATTTGTCAATATAATTTTATGTGAAATTATTTTACTTTAGTTAAATTTAAAAATATTTATAAATTATTATTTTTAATTAGAGTCTAGCAACAACTCTAGCAGGAGGAGGGTAGAAGTCAAGATTCTAGTTCAAGTTGAGTTTAGTTTTGTTATGGGTTGGATTTGTTTCACAAAGTGTTTGAATGAGTTAGTGGTTGAAAAGTGAACAAAGAGATCAGGGGTGTTTTTGGTATAATATGAACATTTTTGTTCAAGATTATAAGAAAAATTTAGGTTGGGCTATAATTATGAATGAGTCTTAAAATTGGATTATGTTGAAAAAAAAATAAAAAAACCCTACTGAATTTAGGTCTCATTTTCGTACCATGGACATGGTTACAGCGAATCATTAGAATCCACCGGAACACCTCTCCCCCCTAATTCACCGATACCTTCACTGCAACTTCCCACACACCCGCACACGCTATCGCTCCCGCTCCCGCTCCCGCTGCCCCTGCCCTACACATCAATCTCCGTCTCCCGTCCTTTCTTCGGCATTTTCCGCCGTCGTCCTCACGTTTGTCGTCGCCGTTGTCATCAGGTAACCCAATAACGGGCTCTTTCTACTTGTTTAATGTTTCTCCTTTTCGTGTTTTGATAATTAATTCTTTTTTTGGGTTTTCTTCTTATCAATTTGTATGAATTAATTGCTATTCAACGTACATTATAGTAGATTATTCTATGTTCATAATCCTTTGTTGTTTATTGATTAATCATAGTTTTAAGGTGTATTTTTTTGGGTTGTTATTGTTTGTTTAATTTGTTAACTGGATACGAAATTTTTAGTTTTAAAGATGAAGATGGGATGCTTTTCCATTGGGCACAGTTGTGGTTTCCTTGAGTCGATGATTTCGTCAAATTAGCACTTACTTTACGTCAGTTATCAGTTATATTTTCCCAGTCTTATAATATGGCTGCCATTTAGGTCATTCCTCTAATTTACCTAAATTCTTTTGCATGTTTGGTGTCAGAAGCTAAGAAGAGAAAAAGCTCTAAGAAATTCGCGATGGGTCTGATGCAAATAGACGAGCCTCCTAAGGAGTACCAACAGTATGCTAATCTCTCTCTTTTTCACATAAAAGCGCACACGCACAGATTTTGGTTTTGTTATCAGTTATTGAATTTTCATTTTCAACTGGAAACGATGTGGCTGGTAGTGAGCAATTACTGGACAAGCAAAAGCTTGCTGCTCCTGTGAAATCTGCTGTAGATAAGTTCCAGCTTCTTCCTGAGTTCTTGAAGGTACTCAAAATCCCCTCTATGTTTGTTTTCTGAATTTATTCTTACTATGAGGTTATGTAACTATTGCTATTTTTTTATGAAAATTGTTTTTGTTGTGGTATCTATAGGTGAGAGGGCTGGTGAAACAACATTTGGATTCATTTAATTACTTTGTTAATACTGGTATAAAGAAGATCATTCGTGCAAATGATCGTATTGTATCCGGAATAGATCCAAATATATTCCTCAGGTAAATGTTTGCTTTATTGTAGTGTAGGTAGTATTTAAAAATTACAATCTGATTATTCAAAATGGTAAACTCCAATATTCATGCACTTTTTGTTGTAATTAGATTCATTAGCCACTTTATTGCTTCATTTTTGCTGATTAATTTTAATCAGACAATTATGTACAAGATGATTTGGTGAACTGCAATATTCATGCTTCATCCAAACACTTTGTTCAATTCTATGAATTTACTTGTTATTTGTTGAATTTTTTAATTGCTCCAATCAATTTTTTGTAATTATTCTTAATGCAGGTTTAAAGATGTTAGAATTGGTCAGCCCTCTGTGACTGTGGATGGAGTTAGTGAAAAACTTACTCCTCACATGTGTCGCTTATCTGATATGACGTATGTACTCATGTTGTAATATGCACAACTACCTATGATAGAATTTATGTTTTTGTAAATTCATGGATTATATGTCCTTTATATTTTAAATCATACTGATACATGCAAGTTTTCGTCTCATGGATACGTTGTATGTTCAGTTATGCTGCTCCAATATTGGTCAATATTGAATATATTCAAGGAAGTCATGCTGAAAAAATCATCATGGAGAAGGTATTTAGTGAATACAGTGACATTTTTGATTGAGCAGGCAGAAGGTACTTTGGTTATTGTTTTTTTTAAATCGCAGAATGATGTTGTTATTGGAAGAATGCCTATCATGTTGCGGAGTCGTTGCTGTGTTTTATGTGGAAAAGATGAAGCTGAGCTTGGAAGACTTGGTATTTCTGCATAAAAATTTCGTGGCTCGTTTGTTCTCTTTTGTCCATGCTTCCTAATTCAATGTTGCATGATTATTATTATTGCATTTGCCTTTGACTTTAGGTGAGTGCCCTCTTGATCCTGGAGGATATTTCATCATTAAAGGAACTGAGAAGGTAATATTTCCTTTATGCTTCCAAATCACAGGAAGAAAAGAAATTAATGATTGAGTCGGAACTATGTATTTATGATTTCTCTATGTATGCAGCAGAACATATTAATGAATGATTAATGGATCTAGAATTATATGCAATATTAGGTGTCAAATGCATGACAAAAGCTTTTGACGAAAGTCGAGCAACCAATTCTTAAATGAGTTCAACTTTGATTGACGTGATCTGTTAATTGAAAATTGTGATTAGATGATTATATGGTATTATCTAATATTTTGGATGACACCCTTATGGAGATGATGCCCATTCTTGTTAAATGTTGGCTCAAAGTATTCTGTTGTTGATGTTGGGGAAACATTTATCCTAATGCCCTCAGGTTTGTATTTTATAATTATAAAATTATCTTTTCTCCTCTATATTTGCATGGAATGATTTATGGGTGGAATCAAATATGCAAACATTTACAAACAAAAGTATTCAATTACTGGGGAAAAGCCAATACAGTAGACTACTTTCATTAGTGTACTTAAAAGAGTGATCAAACTCAGTAGAGTCTCTAAGTAAAGATTATGCTATGATTTTTGAAATGTTTCAATTGTAAAGGTCCTGCATTGTGGAAGAACAAACCCATTTATTTTTGTATTTTTATTGGATTCGAGCTTCTTGGAAGTTCTCATCTTTCCTTGATGCTGATGAAATGTTGGAACTATTTGGGAGTTGGTAACAATCCATTTTAAACACCCACCGCCCAAATTATTCTATTATTTTTAGTTTCCAAACTTCCTCTGTATATAATTTTGATGTATAGAATGAGTTCTTTGAACACTAGGCTACTTGGTCAATGTGGCTTCGGCAATATGTTGAGTGAAACTTTAGCTGATAGGAAAGGACTCAATAACCTAACAAAAGCTAAAAATGATGCAGTTGTCTATGTGCATGTTTTTGTTCCTCTTGCTTCAGTGCAACGCATTGAGGCCCTTCAGTGTCGTAAGTTTTATTTTATACTATTGTGTATATAAGATGAGATTATTTCTTATACACATGTGATATTGTATTGCAGCAGCCTTAATGTTAAGCCACCGTTTTCAGTTTACATTTCACTCTAGGATTTCATCCTTGATGTTGTCATATCAGCTGTTGAACTTTGTGATTTTTACTTGGCTTGGGTTCAATAATATAGTTTCATTAACATTCTATTCTTAAATGTTTCTTTTCACTTAACGCTTGTTGCTTTCTTTCATATGTTCTAGTTATTAGCTTGTACTGATGTTACGTATCTTTTTTAGGTGCTATTAATACAAGAACAACTTTCAAAGAACAGAATAATTATCGATACTGACAAGAAGGGAAAGTGAGTAATTTTTTAATATCTTTCTGCTTTTTTCTACTGTTCTTTTTGATTATCCGTCGATCATGTTTCACTTGTTGATCAGATATATCCTTTCATCTCGCTCTCTCTTTTTGTTCCGTCTTACTATTTGCATTCCTTACGTTTTTGATTGTGATGATTACATGAGATATCTTGGCCGGAACTTACAATCGCCCAGGTTGTCTTTGTTAAACAACAAAATCAAACATTTAATTGAGACATGCTGCAAACTTATGATGGTTAAAAAGTAGAAAATTCCTGTCAAATTCTTCCCTTCAGTTGATTTTGAGAATACAAACTACTTAACACCCTTCCAATTGTGCTTAGTAGAACTGTCCTGAAATCCTTTTGAAAATGAGGTCCACATAGATGAAGAAATGGGGTTATAACAGATATACCAAAAAACAAAAAAATAATAACAGAGGGTTTGATCCCATAAGCAGCGGAAATCTTCCTATATTTTCCTTTGAAAATTCAGCTATTTCTTTCTTTCCAAATCACTCACAGAAGTGCTATTCTGAAGCAAAACCATTCTCTTCAAGAAGATGATTACAAGGACTAGGCGCTACTGACAAAATTTTGTGTTCCTTAGATAACTTTGGTCACAAAATAAGCTACTGGGCAATGAAAGAAAATATGAGCTGCTTTGTGCTCACCCATTTTTTTTTATAAAAGACACCACAATGGGGAGAGGAACATCATTGAATGACTTATTGTATGATGCACGTGTATCTTTTTACTGATCTGTTTTGGATGCTTGTAATATGTTTTCAGCATAAATGCATCTGTTACAAGTAGCACAGAGACAGTAAAAAGCAAAACAGTGATTCAAATGGAGAAGGAGAAGATTTATTTACTTCTCAATCAATTTACAAAAAAGGTTTGCATGCCACACTATATACTGTTTGTATTAAAATTTCCATTTCCCATGAATTTCTTGTCCCCCTCTTTACAGCATTTATATGGCTGAGCTCTTATTATAATTTATTTTTTGTAGATTCCTATAATGGTTGTTATAAAGGCTATGGGGATGGAAAGTGACCAAGAGGTGGTACAAATGGTTGGAAGAGATCCTCGATTTAGTGCCTTACTTTTGCCTTCAATTGAGGTAATCAGGCAAGGAGTCAACATTGTTTGTTTTATACTTTTATACTAATAGCATCAAAAAGCTTTTGATTTAAGATTGCATGAAAACTTGGGTTTACAGTATTGCAATTATCAAGATTGACTGAGCATTGGAAACCTATACCCTCAGAACGAATCTATTGCTTTGATGTTTGTAGTTTTTACATTGTTTACTTTGCAGTTGGTAGTGATTTAGTAGTAAAAGGTGTTTGCAGTTGAATGTACAGCCTGGAATTTGTGGGACGTGTAGCATTTGAAATAGTGGAATGTCTGACATGGTTTTAGCACTTCATTCAGGAGTTATTTAGAAATTATAATCTGATTATATTTCTGGTTAATAGCTCATGAAGCAAGTGATGCTTACTTGCTGACCTCTTACTGTTACCTGGCAAGATCACACAACCGGCCTTGTTTACATCAGAAGCTGATTTGGTACACTATGTCACTAAGGTGTACAAAATTAACATAGGAAGAAAAGCAAAATTCATTGACACACAACAATTCTATTTCACTGTCATATAGGTTTCTTATAGGGGGTTTCCCTTACAAAAACTCTTGTTTTTTTTTGCCCTTTCTATTGTCCTAACATGGTGTTTCATTCGACTTCCAAGGTTAGGATGACTCTTTTGGATGGGTGGAAGCTCTCATACATTTTTCACATTTTTAATGTGTTTTTGCCTACCCAAAATGAAAAAAAAAGTCTGAACAAACTTGCTGAAACCAGCTGTTTTCTCTTGTGCATTGTTAGAGATCTGTGGTATATAAAACTTGAAAAACCTAATTTCATTAGGTAAAAGATATGTCATTAAAAGTTGGTATTATTGGGCAAAGATTTATATAAAAGTCGGTTACTTTTTATGCTGTTGAACAGACAGGAGTTTATCACTCAGATAAATAAATGATATACCATGTCAATGAACAAATATTATATATTTATATATTTTGTGCCTTCTAATATCTGGGCCTCTTTCTCCTGTACCTTCTTCTTCTTCTTCATTTCTTTTTTCTTTTTTCTTTTTTCAGAAACAAGGTGCTTTAAACCAAATTTAAGAGAATTTCAACAAGTTAATAATGCAAAAGCTTAAGATGTACTTCTTTCGTAACATTTTTCTTTTCCTTTTTAACCAAAAGTTGATTTGCATAAAGTACATTGGATACAAAGGGTTGATTTGCAATGAATGGTTTGATATCTCACATGATTTAAAATGATGATAATTTGTACATATAAAAATATATATCAATACAAACTGAAATTGTTTACAATAATGAAGAAAAAAGAAGTTTAAGTCTGTGTTGTGGACTGATTGTCATAAGGTCATCCAAAACCCCAGTGGGGAAACCGAAAACCATACAAAAAAATTTCTTGAGATTTAGGCTTGGTAACAAAAACTTGTATTTAATTAATACCATCTGTAATTAATGTCTCTTCTTATTTAGTGCTTTGAATTCCTTTCCTTAGAAGCATAGTGTTTGAAGAGCTGCTGAACTCTCTTCCTTAATTTCTTTGATTGACAATTGCTTTTTTCATTCTTTAGATATGAAATTAGACGTTGGGGACTTCAACAGTTATGACTCGTTTCTTGCACATCTCTTTTTCAATGTTTTATTGATAATTTTTTGGGTGGCCATTTTTGACCCATCTTGATGATCTGGCGTACCTAGTGAAGTACAGGTTCTTGCTTTGGCTATTGCTCATAGAAATAAATACTCAGTGATCATCTGGTTAAATAAGGGAGGTTTTATATTGTGTTACTTCATTGGTGTCTTGTATCAAAGAAGGAAAAAAGTTCTCATCATCTTTTTCTTAATTGTTTTATTGCCTTGATACTGTGTTTGCTATTTTGAGTTCCTGCATTTATTTGTTCGCTGACAAGCATAGTTCTTTAGATCAAGGAAAAAAGCTATTGTGTCTTTGCTTTTCCGATGTTAATCTTACAATTTGGGCCTTAAAAATTTGTTTTTCCCTTCAAATGCATGTTATCGTCCTCTTTTAGCATTATTCTTATATCTATCATATGTTGCTTTAATTTTAGGAATGTGCAAGCCTGGATTTATATACACAGCAGAAAGCCTTGGAATATCTGGAGGGAAAGGTGCGATGCTGTTGTGAATTCATACACTTCTGAATCTTTTTATTTTGATGAAGCTGTGGAATTTTCCATTAATCCTAAAATCTTAAGTAGATAGGAAATGAATCAGTAACAGTGTTTAAACCTAAACACATTGCCTCATGTACTTGGCATAATTAAATTAAATAGACTTGTTATTTCGTTTTAGGAGGAAAGGAATACAAATATAAGTATAGATTTAAACACAGACCTTTCTCATTGTAATGTAACAAATAGCAATTTCAAGGTTTGAGTAATTACATTCTTAATTGTTCATGATACAAACATATAACCCAAAATTTTACAGTTGAAGAGAAGGGCTTCAACAGTAAATTTGATGTTGAGTTTTGAGGTGGTATGATTAAGATTACTAAAAGGAACCATATAGTTATTGTATGTTGAAGATTGATTTGGATAGTGGTCCATGGTTGGGAGATAATATCATTCATTACAATTTCTCTGAATGTTGGCTCAAGCCAATTGATAATAAGATTATTGATGCAAAATTTATTTGCCTTGTTCCTAAGCAAACAGACTTTAAAAATTAGGCATTCCAAGCTAATTTGCTTTATTCTGCTGTATAAGTTAATTGCTAAGTTGCAATCTCTTTGATTGAAAGTAGTCTTCTTGGATATGTTCTTTTTGGTCTTGATTAGCTTTTATTAGGGCGAGGCAAATTCCTGATGCATTATTGACAGCTAATGCATGAGTGTAGTATGAAAAGGAAGGTCAGTCTTGTTCTTAAACTACATTTCGAAAAAGCTTATGCCCTTGTTGATTGTTGTTTTCTTTACATTATTCTCCAAGTTAAGGGCATTGGGTAGATTTTTTTCCCCTCATTGAGTTTCTTGCTTTTCTTTGTGGACAGCTAGTCCATGTTACAGATATACCAATTTTTCATCCTTAATACAACTTTTAGTTTCTTAAAAAGAGACAGGAATTCTAGGAATCTTCTTTATTTATCATGTTGGAAACTTGCGGAGCTATAATGTTGAATTGTATAGGTGAATGGACAAAGGCTCATTTATTCTATCAACTTTTTTTGAAATTGATTCACCTTACCGATTTGTACTTTTTTTTGCTAGTAATAGAAATTATACCTTTTTTTTCAAAGAAAAAGAACGCAATAGAATGGAGGGATTTGAATAAAATATAATCAATCTAGTTTTCATCCTGTGTTGAGTAATCACTTTTCCCGAAAACTTAAGCTTGTGAAGAAGGATCCAACAATAGTATTTTAACTCAACCAGAATCTATATCATTTTAAAAAAAGGAGCCCACAACAAATGGTCGATGTATCCTCTGGTGGTGTTACATGCATGATGTGATGGATGAGTGTTTTAGTCTTTTCCATATGTTCATTTACTGTTGTTTTCATTATGCTTATTACTTCATAAAGTACAAAACCTTTGGTTCATTTATTTATCAGTGTCCATATTGCAGGTGAAAAGGTCTACATTTGGTAGTCCACCATCCGATAAGGTTCTCTCTCTTTCTTTTCTTGTGTGAAGTCATTTCTGGTTACTTATCTAAGCATTAGTTTTGGTACTGGGCTCTGCTAAATGAATCTTTTTCAACCTTATTCTGCTTTATCCATAGCATTTTGCTCTCAAGTTGTGAAGTTCTGTCATGTTATCAGGAAGAAGAAATATTGTTCTTTTTGGTTCAAAGAATTTTTGCTTGCTTTCACGAGTTTAACTGCAACTATTCTTGACATTTAATAGGAAGGGAGAGCTTTGCCTATTCTTCGTGATGTTTTTCTTGCTAATGTTCCCGTAAGTTCTGTTCTGATATCTATTTAAGACACTTTACAACTTTGAAAGTTTTTCATAGTATATCTCTTTCTCTTAGGTACGTAATAATAATTTTCGTCCGAAATGTATATATGTTGCTGTAATGATGAGAAGGATGATGGACGCAATGTTGAATAAGGATGCAATGGATGACAAGGTAATTTATTTAACTCCATGTATGAATAAGAATTTTTGTTTTCTTTTTTATTATTGTTATTATTATTAAAGGAGTGCTAATCACAGCCACTCAAGTGAGTGTGTTGGTTGGCAGTTGCTCTCTTCTTGCAACAAGTGTGTACAATTTTGTTTTACAATGTTTCCAGTCTTAACCATACTCTTATTTTTAGTTATAGGAATGCCATTTTAAGTATGTTAAGATTACAAAATTACATTTTCTTAAAAAAACGATTGACCATTAACAGCTGAAAAACCACAACTAGACCATTTATAGCACCAGAATTTACTATAGAACAAAATCCAACAACTCAGATGTAAATTGTCCTGAAACAGGAGTAAATCTCTCTAGCCAAAGTCTTTGCCTAGAAGATAAAACTGCTATGAGCTCCGCAATAATAGCAACCAAACCATATCTGTCCTCTGCCTTTTCTGTAGATCATCGTGATTGAAATGTACAGTGACACTTTCGCACTCATGCACACATGCACATCATATGTTTTTGTATTTTAATGTTACTTTATACATTATATGTTTTTGTATTAATTTACACACACATGCACGCAATCATGCACACAAATATTTATGTTGATAGTCAAACTAAATAAAATTGATAATCAAATATTTATTTGATATACACATACGCACAAACATATGGATGTACGACATAAATATTTGATTATCAATTTTATTTAGTTTGAGATATGTTTCACTTTATATTGGATAATTTATTTTGATTGCTGTTTTAAATACTAAATTTGTTTTAGTTTAAATTAGTTTTGAGAAGGATGAGTAAAATATTATAATAAAATAATGTAATAGATTAAAATTTGAAATATATTATGATGGATGAATGCCATAATTTTTAAATTAGTATTTAGATTGCATTAAGTTTTATAATGTGTTTACATTATCTGCTAATAAAATTTTAACATTTTAGTATGAATAATCCAATTTATTCCAAGATTGTACTAATTACAATGGACTGGTATATATAATCGTATCAAATCCAGTCTTAAGAAACTAATCTAGTCCAGTTTGATGTGTAAAAGGCATCTCTAGCATATGGGTGCATACAAGAGAAATTTCTCGACACAGAGAGCCATGAAAAGGAAATTGTGACACTCACTGATATAGGAGTCAATCATATTGTTTATTGTCAATATATCATCAAAAGATCTTTGGAACCAATTTTAACATTGAATGGATATTTCCTTATTGCCAAGGGTGCTTGCTAACTATGATAAAGTGGCTTCTTGACAATGCACAGATGCCTTTTTTTTTGTCAGGGGCTCATGATTCCAAGACCTTTCACTGTCATGCATTTTTAACATAAAAAAGGAAAGTGCAAATGGACTTATTGTGAGGCAAAGTAGCTTAGGTGCTTTTCAGATTAGTTAGGTATTTTCTACATATACTTTCGTGATGTGAAGTTTAACTAAGACATTCATGCTCACACTTATATTTCCGTAGAGATCGCACAGCAAGTTGGAAATTGTGATGCAAAGTAGCTTAGGTGCTTTTCAGATTAGTTAGGTATTTTCTACATATACTTTCGTGATGTGAAAATTAACTAAGACATTCATGCTCACACTTATATTTCTGTAGAGATCACACGGCAAGTTGGAAATTTCAGTGGTAGTAATAATGTGTTTTTGTGTCTTGAGTGTGCATGTATTTGCATGTGCAGATCACAAACGATGTTTTTATTTCCTTAATAGGATTATGTGGGAAATAAACGGTTGGAGTTATCAGGCCAGTTAGTATCATTGCTCTTTGAGGTATGTTTTAGTTACATTTGGGAACAGTATACCTCATCACCAATTGGTTCTTTAATTTTTTTGTCCCCTTTTTCTCCTAACGTGAACTTTTTCTTGTAGGATTTGTTCAAGACAATGATTAGTGAGGTTAAGAAGACTGTAGATATGGTCCTATCAAAGCCTAGCCGATCTAGCAAACTTGATCTTTCTACAGTAAGTGGGAGATATAAACTGTGTTTGTTATCCATACATACAAAACTTGTGTTTAAGCAGACAACTATATTTTACTTTGAAAAGTAAGGATCTTACTGCAACTTTGAAAGGTACAAAGCTGCTTTGTGTGCTTGAAATTCCCCTTGTCATATTCTTTGTGTAACACAAATGTTGTGCAAAATATTCACCAGCCCAAACAATGAAAAACAGTAGACTAATAAGTATGTAGATAGAGAGAGAGAGTTTTGTTCATATCCAATGGAATTGAAACATATTAAATGTTTGATAACATAGGCTTTGACCTATATTCTGAGCCATTCATATTTTTATGTTCTTAGCTAAACACAAGAGAGAGTCAAATTTGTGAACGGTGGAATCTCTTTCTTAGTGTAACTTTATTTTCATTGAGCAACTTCACTTGAGCTATCCTTTTGTCTCACAAGCAAAGTAGATAGGTTTCTAGAACCAACTGTGAGCTTATAATTAGTATGTCTCAATGACAGTTTTCTTAAACAAATTTTGCTGCCACACTATAATGATAAACCACTAGAAAATTTCCAACTTTAGTGGTTTCTTTGTTGTTATTGGCATCGGGAAGTCTATCTATTTGACTGAGTTGTTGCATTCATGCAGTGCATGATACATAATGCTGTTGAATTTTTACTTTCAAATCACTCTGCCATGTTTCTGAATTCTTTTGTTCTAAAGCAAATACTCACTGTTATTGTTTTTTGCTCCTAAATTATAGTTTATTACTAAAGAGAGTATCACTATTGGTCTAGAGAGGACCCTTTCTACTGGCAACTTTGATGTCAAGCGGTTCAAAATGCACCGGAAAGGCATGACACAGGTTTGATTGTATTGTCTTCATTCATATTAATCTTTCTTTTGCATATCTCTCCTTGTTGGGTTTTCATATAGCAAAACTGATGGAAAATCCTTTATTCTAAGGTGCTGGCTAGGCTATCCTTCATTGGGACTTTGGGCCACATGACAAGAATCTCACCACAATTTGAAAAATCCAGGAAAGTTAGTGGACCAAGAGCCTTGCAACCTAGCCAGGTATTCATTATGTCATTGCTTTGCATTAAAAAGGCTTCTGGATTTCAATGCTTGCTATGTGCTTGTTTAGGATTTTGTAGTCGTGATAACGAATAATATTTCTGTGTTCTGTGACCTGTGTCTCAGTGGGGTATGCTTTGCCCCTGTGATACTCCAGAAGGTGAAGCATGCGGGCTGGTTAAAAATTTGGCGCTAATGACTCATGTCACAACTGATGATGAGGAGGGTCCATTAATTTCTCTGGTATGTATTCATTTGCATAAAATTCAATTTACTTGTGAAAGTGTTGATTCAAGTGTCGTGTTATGTATGGTGCAAGCAATTCCTCTTCATACATCTTATGTGAAGGTAATATACACTATTATCAAAATGACTTGAAGCTGGTCCATGAATTTGGTCTTTGGTCAGAGTATCATCCATCAACTACTTGCTTTGCAACCGTGTAGTAACATGATTTTTGCCAAAATCTAAACTCACAAAAATTCCCTCTTTGAAGTAATTGATAAGTGCAGGTTCCTGTGCAGTAGCATCTGCATTCCTTTTCTTTGCAAACTGAAATCTTTTCTGTCATTTGAGTTCCAAATCCCCAACTTTTTATTCCTTCCCTTAACTATGCCTTTATGTGCTTTTGGCTATGCTTCAATTGTTTATTTTCTTAACACTCGATACAGCTGTGTTCTCTTTTCAGTATATATTACAAATGTGATTATGGTTCTAGCTTCTACTTTTTATGTTTAATGTCTATTTTATTTGTAAATTTGTTGGAGCGCATTTGCCCCATATTGTATATTTATTTGTTCACAATTGTGTGCTCATGCAAAGGAAAACATGAGATAGAAAAGAACAGGAGCTAACAGTTGGTTGGTTGGCAATATGTAATGTTTTCTCTACTTCATGCTGATAGATACTTTTGCTTTAAAGTCAGTGGAAAAAGAAAAATTGTTTTATATATGCCCTTGTACATTTCACATGCATGTCAATATATTTTATTGCTGCAACAGTGCTACTGTTTGGGTGTTGAGGACTTGGAACTACTCTCTGGAGAAGAGCTTCACAATCCAAATTCATTTTTGGTTATATTTAATGGGCTTATTCTTGGCAAGCATAGGAGACCACAGGTATTTATGATGGTTCATTAATGTGTACAATGATACAGGTGTAGAGTAACAACTTAAGTAGGAAGCTGCATATGTATGATGAACTCACCCCTCTTTCAATATTTCTTTCTCCTGTTTAGCGTTTTGCTGATGCTATGAGAAAGCTTCGTAGAGCTGGCAAAATTGGCGAGTTTGTTAGTGTCTTTGTAAATGAGAAGCAGGTGAATTCTTCCTTCACTTCAATTTTACTTGCGCATACATTTTTTGATTTGTTTTCTTTTATAATAAAATACTAATTCAAATATTTTTACGTGGAGAAATTTAGGACTGAGTATAGTTTTTGTTTTAACTTGCAACCTTGTGGAACTGAACCAATTGGTCCGGTTCTCGAACCAAAACCGGTTTATTTCAGTCCTGTTCTGGTATTAGGTTATTAACAACCTATTTATTTTAGTTCAGTTTCAGTTCTGTAAGATCAAAAATCAAAACCGAACCAAGAAAAGAAACTAAAAACCAATTCATGGACAAGACTTGTCATTAAACATATATGTTTCTTACCATTTTGTCACACAGTTATGTTCTAGAGTTTATTCATATGTTTTATTTTAATTAATTTGCATCAAAAACAAATAAACTTTAATAAATTATTTAATTAATAAAACAAATAACATAATTATTAAAGGCACAAGGTGCCAAGGGGTCTTGGAGCCTAGGTGAGAGGCACAAAGCTCAGGTGTGCACCTGAGAGAGGTGAGGTGCAAAATAAATCAAATAAGACAGTTAATCATAAATAAGACCCTTTCTCATATCAATAATATACAAGAAGATAATTACTTATTAATAACATAACATATTGAACATTCTAGTAGAAAAAGTTTTAAAAATTATGAAAAGTCTTGAAAGTCATACGCGTAATCATATTTCAAGTTTTAACTAAATGAAAATATTTCATTTAATAGCTATAAAGCAACTACTTATCATCTAAAGTAACATCATCTTCTTTCTCATCAATATACTCCTCTTCCTCACTTCCAATGCCTTCTTCTTTTTCTTCATCCTCTTTATGCTTCTGTTCCTCAAGTCACCCTCTTCTTTATCTCCAAGTATTAGAAGTGTTAGCCCTCAAATTAAAATATATTGCTTTTGCTTTTCCCTTTTTCTTTTCTTTTGCCTTAGCACTTGAAGCATAAATATTTTTATCTTTTATTTTTATCCTATTAGTGGTTTATTAAAAATTAAAAAAAAACATAAAATAGACAAACATAACGATGGTGTGCCTTTTTGCGCCTTGCACTCAAGATTTAAGGTGCGCGCCTGGCATAGGTCACTTGCCTTTTGAGTCTTGAGACATAAAGGCTGAGTTTGGTGTGCCTTGCACCTGGGGCGCTCTTTCAACAACTATGTCAAATAACATTGATAAATTATTTGATTAATAAAACAATATTTAAAATTTTTCATTAAAATTATTGAAAAATAATTTCATTATTTTCAAATAAACAATCTATCTAAAACACAATACATGTTGAAATATATTACTAAATTTGTATAAAATTTAAATATTATGTAAAATATATTCATATTTGATTAAATAAATAATTTATCAAATATAATATTTTTTATTCATTGACTATAAAGAAAGAATTAATTAATGTATTTATGATATTTATTTAATATAATTTATTATGATATTTGTATAATATAATAATAAAAATCGTATTTTAAATATATTTATTTTAAAATTGTGAAAACAAGTAATAGTTTTAATAAATAAATATATACATGATATAATTTTATTAGATATATAATTTAACTATTACAAAAAAATATAATTTTTTTTTCATAATGTGTTATAGTAACTCTTAATAATAATATAATTTTTTAAATAATTTATCTATATCAATTCTCTTTGATAACTTATTTCTCTTTTTGTTTTTTCATTTGATTTTTTTGTTCATTTATTTTATTACTTTTATAATTTAATATCATTAATTTTATTTTTAAATTTTTTTTATTGAGTTAAATTTATAATTTTAATGAATATTTATAATATTAGACTTAAATGGGCCTTTACGATATAAATTTTATTGAAAAATTAAAAATTAAGATAATTAATAGAAATGGCACCTTGTTTTGGAATCAAAATTGAATTGGAACCAAATTGGAACAAAAAAATAGGTTACCTTGTTAAATAGAGTAGGCTTCAGTTTTAAATTTTAGGAACCGGTTTTATTTAGGGTAGGTTTTGATTCTAAGTGGAATCGGGACTGGACCTTGATATACTCACTCAGAGAGAAATTTTGTTTTCTTTGTTTTCAAGATGGTGAAAATGCTTTATCTTATCCATTTTCCCTTTTTGAAACTTATAGCTGGAGCAAGAAGATGAGAAAACACAAATTGTAGGGATTTGTGGCCTTCTATTTTTATTATTTTAAAATAACAATAATAATATTGACAAGCATTTGTTTTTAGGGTGAATTGAATATTGCTGTCTACCTTTTGTAAGATGCTGGTCCCTAAGTTCTAAGTACATGAAGTTTAGGTTAGGTAAATTTTTTACATTTTGGCTTATTTCAGGGACATTTCTTCTTAAATATTTAGTTCCTCCCTAATCCTATGTGTTAAGTTTTTGTATACACTGGCAGAGAAAGTTGAGAAAAGATGGGGTTTGAAAGAGTTATGTCCAGAGGAAGCAAGTTCACTTCAATTAATATCCTCTTGTTGTTCAAAAGTTACTATGGGGTTCCTAAAATATTAGAAAGATTGATGAGAGACTTTTTGTAGAGAAGTTTTGGTGATGATAATGGTTCCCATTTTACCATGTGGAACATTGTTACTTTGGCCAAAAAAAAAGGCAGTTTAACAAACATTTAGTTGGGTATCACCAGCGTATGTATGCCTCCCTTTCCAAAGGGTATCTAATACCTTTTGTATGACGGGGTTGCATTTTAGCTTAATGTTGATATTGGCTATTTATAATGAGTGATGTTGGAGACATGGCTGACTTCAATTATATGTATAAGAATGCAAGTTGGTGACATTAGTAATTTTTTGAAGACAAAATATTGTCGCAGACGTTTATTTGAAGCTTTTGCATTATTTATTATTCAAATGTAAATCATAAGCGCTGCCTTTATTGTGAACATTTTATTATACCGGCATTTGTCATTTACATGTAGTATCGTGACTGTAATATTGCACTATTATGGTTTTGGCATTTTTTCCTCTTTTCTTTTCAGTAAATCTTCATACTCAATGAATTGCTAATCTCAAGAAATCTGATGTTTGTCAGCGATGCGTTTACATTGCTTCTGACGGAGGCCGCGTTTGTCGTCCACTAGTCATTGCTGACAAGGGCATATCTAGGATCAAAGAGCACCATATGAAGGAGTTGTTGGTAGGTGTCATTTATACTACCATTTCAAAAAGGAACTACCATTTCAAAAAGGAATTGTTGTTATATCCAAATTGATATAGTTTGGTCGTTCTTTAAGGATGGAGTCCGCACTTTTGATGACTTTTTACGTGAGGGGTTGATCGAGTATCTGGATGTTAATGAGGAAAACAATGCTCTGGTTTGTTTCAAATCTTACAATTTCTTTACTACATTGTATGTGATAGACAATGACTCTTGGTCGCTGGTTTTATGTTTAATAGATTGCTTTATATGAAGGAGAGGCCACACCTGATACGACTCATATTGAAATCGAGCCTTTCACAATCTTAGGTGTTTGTGCTGGGTTAATCCCATATCCCCATCATAATCAATCACCAAGAAATACCTATCAGGTTTGTATGCTAAATTTTGTGATATCTTGAATTCTGCATTTCCAGTTGTGACATTTCATTGTTTTTATTATATGTAGTGTGCCATGGGGAAGCAAGCTATGGGAAATATAGCATATAATGAGGTAAGTGGTTTTATTCCTTAGTTAAGAGACATTTCTCTGATTAGCAGTCATATTCTTTCCTTTTGTTGCACCTTGTTGATTGGATTGCGGGGCGGTTTCTTTTCAAAAATATTTTTCACCCCCTGAATACTTGCATTTTGGAAGATAATCTATTTTTTTGTCTATCAGTAATAGCCAAAAGTCCTTTCTGAAGATTTCAAAAAATCTCCAATATCTGCTATTATGTGTATCTTCAATTGTTCTTCCAACCAAGGAACACCTATCTTTTCAATCTTCTTACATAACTCCTTAGCCTGTTTCTTTGGTAGTCTTCATTAGTCATCATCTCCAGAATCTATTAAACGTAAAACCAGCAACTAAGAGTATCTTGTGAGTCATCTTTTCACGATTCACAAGATACTCTTTTGGTTGCTAAGAAACAAAATTGTTATTGTTTCTACTGAGAGAAAAAGAAATAGCCATCTTTGTCTCCTGCTGGAATAGTGTGGTATTGACTACTAACTCTATTTATTAGATCTATAAACGAATCAAAACAATGCACACCAAGTAGTATATATTTTCTTTGTAAAGAACAAATGCATTTTTCCCAAAGTTTTATCATAAAACTAAAAAGAGAACCCAAATTCTCAGAGTTCAGATGTTTCTGGTTTCCAACCTGATGCTGCTGCTTTTGATTTATGTTGTCTTTGCGTGAGTTTAGTTAATTATTCTTGTGTGTTGTTTTTCATTTTTGGCATGATTGCTAGTGAACTAATGCTCCTGTTTGATTTAGTTATACACACACTAAACCATCAACATAAACACGATAGGTGTTACTTTTATGTTCTATTGTCAATATCTTTTTATTCACTTGCATGAGCACAACTAATCATTTTTCATTTATTAGTCTGTTCTGTCATTATTTAATATTTATGCTGTGGATGTGGACTTCATACATATCACTTTTATTGGTCTCTCTGTGAATTGTCATGAATAAATCATTTTGGCTGGCTATATAATCCTCTCATGCAGCTATGTCGAATGGACACGTTGCTTTACCTTTTGGTGTATCCTCAACGACCTTTACTGACAACAAGGACAATTGAACTGGTCAGTATGCTGTATTTTGGATTTTGCAAGCAATTTGGACTGTAAGTTGACAATTATACTATTATCAGGTTGGATATGACAAGCTTGGAGCAGGCCAGAATGCAACTGTTGCTGTCATGAGTTATAGTGGCTATGATATAGAGGATGCAATAGTCATGAATAAGTCATCTCTAGATCGTGGTTTTGGTCGCTGTATTGTTATGAAAAAGTATACAACATCTTCCTTACGTAATTGACATCCTTTCTTGCCAAAGTATGCTATGGTATTTGCAGCAACATATGCTATTTATTTAACAGGTATTCAGCCATCAATCAGAAGTATGGGAATAATACAGCAGACAGAATACTAAGGCCGGATAGAACTGGTCCTGGTGCTGAAAGGATGCAGGTAATGTACATTCTGATCTTCTTGCATATCACCAGTGAGCAATGGATGATTTTGACTACAATAACTTATGGCTATCAGCTCAATCACAAGAGCTGCATGCAAAGATAATAAAAAACACAACTGAATGCCATTCAAAAAATAACACTCTTTTCTGTTTCTGTGTACTCCAGCGTTATATTGTTTATTTTCCTTACTTTTTTTTTGGTAGATACTGGATGATGATGGACTTGCTGCTCCTGGGGAAATTATTAGACCGAATGACATCTATGTCAATAAAGAGTCCCCTATGGACACAAGAGGTTCTACTGTATCTCCAATGGGACAATCAGATTGGTCAGTTATTTGTTTCTGTGGAAAATGTTATATTGCTGTTCTGCTGATATTAATATTGCTGGCAGTTTTGCAATCTGCAGTAAATATAGGTCCACCAGACAAACATACAAAGGTCCAGATGGGGAGACCTGTGTATTGGATAGAGTTGCTCTTTGTTCTGATAAGAATGGCGATTTATGTATCAAGTTTATAATTCGCCATACTCGTAGACCAGAGGTAAGTACATCTTTGGCATGATAGCAAAAGAGTATTTTTTTATCATTTATCTCAATTGCTTGTTGACTTTTTGTTACACAAATTTACTCAGGTTGGTGACAAATTCAGTAGTAGACATGGGCAGAAAGGTGTCTGTGGAACTATAATTGAACAGGAAGATTTTCCGTTTTCTGAACGTGGCATTTGCCCTGATTTGATTATGAATCCTCATGGATTTCCAAGGTAATAACTTCAGCTTGTACTGCGATTTATTACCTGTGTCATCCATATATTAATATTATATTTATGCAAACTGTGGGAAAGGAAAGAAGTCAAGTTTTCAAGAATGTAAATATATGTTATCATTCGTATATAATCAATGAGTATCTGAAAAATGATTATAAACACAAGGGTGGATAGGGTGTTCACAATGATAAACAAAAGGAGAAAAACTGGGGAGGGGAGCTGATATGCCTCAAGGATCTTCAAATGGTGAATTAAAATCTAATGGGTATATTTTCTTTTGGTGTTTTATGGATGGAAAGAGGTGTTGAGATATATTATAGTCTTGAGTAGATGGAAATTCGTAATTGGAGTAAGTTATTGGATCTGTAGAGGTGTTTTAAGGAAGCTAAAGGGTTATGTACGAATTTGAAGTGGGAATGTGATAGGGATAACTTATGGAAAGTTTAGGAAGAGGAAATGAAGTTTCAATCAATATCAAGAATCAAAAAGAAAGAAATTAAAAACTAGTTAATTAAGTTTGATAAGATCAGATCGCCACAAACAAGATTACTAAGTTGATTTGCCATACTTTAAGATAGAAAGGAAGAAGAGTGATAAAAATCATAGATAATTCGTCACTAAACAAAGAATTTGTTTAGATAAGAATTTGAATGCAATTCAACAAAATTCTTCTCATTCATCAACTCTAAATCATTACAATGACATGCCTTTTATTATAGAACCAGCAAGCTTGCTCAGGAAGATTTGCACATTAATGACTATTTGGAAAACTAAAGACTAATTAATTACAATTTAACTACTAAAATAATAATTAATGCATCATTTAAGTTATTAGCCATCTTATTTATTGAAGTTCATTGACCACAAATCATCATCCTCATTGGCTGAAATTGAACTCAATTCAGCAAATCAATTTCCCTCCATGCAGGTAAGTAAAGTAACAAGCTTGGCTCTTGCCCTAGTAACTGGTCCCATGTATGGCTCTTCTTGGATGGCAGCAACTTCATTTCCATGATGGAGCACATCAGGAGCAATCAACACAAAATCTATCCATGAACCCAATTAGTATCCAACCAACTTGTAAACAAAAAGAATCTATAAAACATAAACTGAAAACCCTTTCCAGTTGAGATATATGAAAAGTAGTGAACAAAGACCTTTGTAATGGAAGTCCAAAGTGATGCAAAACATCTGAAATCTATGACCATCTATGCTTTCTTCTCTTTTCTCCCCAGAAATATGGTTCTTTGTTTTGCCTTAACAACCATAGAAGAGCTTAATGGCACAACTTCAAAGAGCTTTGACTTATTTCCATTTTTGAATGGAAATTCAAATTACATGAACTTGGTATTGCCCTGTGAAATTTTGTCATATTTGCACACTCTACCCACAAGCTTAAAGTCACATAAAAGAAGGGGAATTGATTTCTACACATCGTACACAAAGATGGCCGAGGACACATTGTTGGAAATGGAAACTTTTTTGGAATTGTTGATTTTTCCTCGAGCTAAATCCCATAAAATGATTTGAAATTTTGGAATGCTTCCTTTTCTGTCTATTAATACACATCATATTGGTTGAGTTCAGTAACTTTTTTGTGCCTATTACTGTAGATATTTTTAATTTTTTTAATTAAAAAAATTATTTAATTTCACAGTTCTTCAAGTGTTAAAGCTCTCAAAATGTATGTTAATTAATTGATATTCTTTTATTTTTTCCAGTCGGATGACAGTAGGTAAGATGATAGAGCTGCTGGGAGGTAAAGCTGGGGTTTCATGTGGTAGATTTCATTATGGTAGTGCCTTCGGAGAACCAAGTGGCCATGCAGACACGGTTGATGCTATCAGGTACTTGTTTCCTTATTGCTTTTTAACTTTTTTCTCTCTATGAATTCTTGTTGACCATTTGGAATTTTATTTTACCAACGCTTTTTTTTCTCGTTTGATGACAGTGAAACCCTTGTGAAGCATGGCTTTAGCTACAATGGCAAGGACATGATTTATTCAGGTTTGCTATTTATAATCCTGTCTGGATAGAGCCTCCCTAATGGATTATGTTAAGGATAAACCATAAACCATTTTGAATCCTGCCAAAAGTTTACGATTGCTTTGGTGCTAAGAACACAATAAGACTGTCTATGTGAGTGTTTGCTGTGAAATTATCCTGATAACTACAATTTCTCTTCAGGTATCACAGGTTGCCCACTGCAAGCATACATTTTCATGGGCCCAATTTACTACCAAAAGTTGAAACATATGGTACATTTCCATCATTTCTATTGCACTATTTTCAGTCTTCTTCATCTCCATATTGGTTCTTAGTCAGGGCCCCAAGGGCATATGTCATGATCTTCTGCAACTTTCTTCTTTCTATGCACATGAGCAATCATTAAATATTAAAATGCAAGTTGTACTGCAAGCCAAAAGATAGATACTGTGAAATGGGATATGACATTCCCTTACCTTCTCTTCTCTTTTAGATACTGAAAATGAAACAGACCAGGGAAGGAAAAGAAACTGAATACTTGTTGCTAAAAATCAGTCAAGCCTGATATTTACATCCCCATTGCACCTTTAAATGATTCAGTAGTAAATCAAATTCGACAATCTTACATTTCTTTGAGTACCATTGACAAGAAATATTAGAATTTAATTAATTGAAAATTTTCCTATCTCAATATCACCATTTGCGTTTGAATAGAGATACTAGGATTTTTCTCTTTGATAGAGAGATAAATTGAATCAGAACCATCAGTAATTAGTTTTTGCTATTCTGATTTAATCTTTCAGAGACAGGATGAAAGAATAGCAACCTAAATATTCCCTTTCATTATTCTTTTTTATCTAATGTACAATAAAATGAAATTTGCTTTTCTATCTATGGAATAAAAAGATATCGATCCATGCATATAAACATTTCCTCAATTTATGTGCATGTTATTGATTTGGTATTGACTATTTCTGCTTTATTGCATCACATATGGACGTATGTTCTTGATAACAGCATATAGCCATGCATCTCATGCCATTGTACATAAAATCCATAAAATTGTATAGGAGTTAAATATCTTCATTGACAATAGATCTTAGTTATATTATTGAAAAGTATCATGGTAAATGTTGTCCTAGACCATGTGCATGATATCTGACAATTCAATGATGATTAGGTGCTGGACAAAATGCATGCCCGAGGCAGTGGACCCCGTGTCATGCTAACGCGACAACCTACTGAAGGGAGAGCACGGAATGGAGGTTTTAATTCCCCTTTAACCTAGACGTTTCCTTTGTTTTAACTTTCATATTAGTTGTTTCTTTTATAATTCAAATTCATTTTGCAGGACTACGAGTTGGAGAAATGGAACGTGATTGTTTGATTGCTTATGGTGCGAGCATGTTGATATTCGAGCGCCTAATGATTTCTAGCGATCCCTTTGAAGTTCAGGTATTAGCTAATGGCTGTGCAAATAGGTTCTCTCTTATTATTGTGATTGAGTATCAATGATGATGCTGTCAAACATCATTCAGTCACTAGCATCGGTTTCATATTCGTGTTGTTTGGTTACCATATGATGCATAACTTATCCATTTTTATCTCCAGATTATGCTAGAGTGTTTTACATAAAGCATGTTCCATTATAATTGTGTGCATATGATACCTTAATTGCTTTTGATTGTTTGAAAGAAAGAGTATTCAACATCTTTTTATCTTTCAAATATCTTATAAACATGAAATTTCATGCCCTTAATGTCAAATGTGATCCTTATTGCTTAATAGTACGAATATTAGCCTTCAATCTAACTGAATACCCTACCTTCCCTTGATGAAAACTGAACAATCACCAGATTGTAAAATTGTCATATTTAACTGCTATTATCTATCTCTTTTGAGTTTAGTTTTGTTGAAGCCTGTGCTTTATCATGCTTCAAATCAATGGGTTTCAATATGAGAGCATTATATATCTGCATGATTATTCCAATGTTTTAGTTCAATTTCATACAATTTTATGGTTGTTCACATCCACAAACCACAATGGTGGCAATATTATCCTTCAATATAAGCTGATACTCTATCTTGTGGCTCAGGTTTGTAGAGTGTGTGGTTTATTAGGTTATTATAACAATAAGCTGAAAGCTGGAATTTGTTCTACTTGTAAAAATGGGGATAATATTTCTAACATGAAGCTGCCATATGCTTGCAAGCTCCTAATTCAGGTAACGTTATTATTTTGTTCCTTGCCACTATTTACTTTTATTGCATAAAAAGTAAATATGCCAATGGATAAATTTGTTGTTGAGTTACTACTTGCCCCAAAAGTTTGAATGAGTATGTGAAGGCCCAAAACCTTGTGCTTCTTTTCTTTTACGTAATTTGCTCATGCGTAAAAAAACATTATACATTATATATTTACTCTAAATATATGAACACAGGTATCACGATCTCTGAGGTAATCAATCAGTGAAAACTCAAAGTTAATCTCACAAATAGGAGAAAATATGGGGATTGTGTCTTTTGTTTCTTTGTTCTGAATTCTTGATTCATTAGTCTTATGAAACTTAAAAGGTTTTGATAACTAGGTTTATGTAGTTAAGAATTTATTTGTATTCCCTTTTCTATGCTTTAAGTAGTAGCCTGATATTTTATTTGGCTTCTTGGCTTGTTGATGATTTCAACCTCTTTTTTGTTTGTGGCTGAATAGTTCATATATCTTGTCTGCTGATCTACTCTCGGGAATGACTGCTTAATACTTGGATTGATTGCCTTGTTGCTTTATTGATAACATTTCTACCATTTGCACTTGCTTTCAGGAACTCCAATCAATGAATATTGTTCCTCGCTTGAAGCTTGCCGAGGCTTGATCTGGTGGGAACTCTCTCTTCCACCGATTGTTATAATATAATGTGAAAGAAACGGATCTGACTGGTGGGTTTCTAATTCTTATTGCGGAAAAAAATTGTGATACAGCAAAAGGCAGAAAATGTGATGCAGCAAAAAGCGCTCTAAGTTATAAAGAATATTTGATACAGCAAAAAGCGCCCAAAGTTATATAGGCGATATGTTTGGAGTAATGATATTTGAGTTCCTCCAATCCGTTTCATGGTTTTGAGTGGCTGGAATGATAAAGGCTCCATTATTGGCAGAGGTGGGAATCAGTTTATGCTTCTTGAATTTGTTAATTTCGGGGGATTCTGTGTTTCTTGTCCTCACTTCTGAGGGTCATGTCTGGGGAGGCTGAATTGAGTTGATAAAATTTTTGATCAGGCAATTGTAAGTCTAAGTCTAGTTTCTTTCTTTAGCTGGAATTAAGTGATTTACTTTTGGTCAGCTTTAGCATTTCTGTTTACTTAAATTATTCAAGACTGAGCAACTCCTTTGACCAACCTGATAGGCATATGTGGAAGCACCTCAAATTCAAATTGTAAATATGTGGCTTTTGATTAGAAAGAATGTGTTTTGCTAACAACTAAGGGTTACATTGAGCGGAATATATTATTATTATTTCTTTAATCGATGTCATGCAACTTCTGCTAAAATTTATCTTTTTTTATTGTGAATATGAAATTAAAGAGTAGAAGGATGAGTTTGATATTTTATTAATGGTTCAACAAGGAAATAAAACAAAATAGGGGGTTCATAATGGATAGTTGACGGTACTGAAAATATTAAGGGAAATTTACAGGTAAATGTGCCATAACGCATGAACGACTACCCTTGTTTGTATTATTGAAAACTAAGCCTTTAGATCCACATTCGTAAAAAGTAATGACTTCCAATTGTCTAATTTTCCCACTACAATTCCTGGATTTTGGATTTAATTTGATACATTACTATACCCAGTTCTTATTTTAGGACTGGGCTAGGATCAGGGTGAGAATGATTATGGAAATTTGGGCATCGCCCAAACTGAATCATCTCCAATTATTTTCCAAAATCGATAGAAAAATACAAAGACTTGTTTTCCAGGTTCAGATAGATTCCATTTCCTGGAACACATCCAACTTAGGAATTGGTGAATGCAACACTAAAGTACTCGTCCCGTCCCGTCCCGTCCCCTTCCTTCCCACTAAAATTAAACAAGTACAGGACCAATCTAGTGCATGTCTCCTACATCTAACCATTCATCAAAGCTGCTTTTGGTTTTGGGTGGAGCCACTCCGTGGCAAGTGCCGTTTTTCTTCGTTAGTTAGTCAGTCACATCTGATAGCGTTCTAATAATTATCTTACACCAGGCAACCAACCATGCACACCACCGCTGTGGAATAAGAGAATAGCATTGTATTTCTGTATGTTCCATTTCTTCTCCACTTCAGATGATGATGCACTGACTGAGGTTCCTCCCACAGAAATTTATCTCTACAATTCAAATGACAACCAGATCATGCCGCCAGTAAACAGAGGAAATAATACCACCAACAATGATGTAAGCAAAAAATTTGTGACTCGAGATCTTCTCAACTGTCAACTGCAAATTCTAGGACATGGGAGTCAGACGTAGAAGCAGCATGAGCATGCAATTATATGCTTACTACACCAAAAAATTCATCATAATAGACTTGCAGTTCACAATCCCACCACACTGCTATTAATTTTATGATCAATACAAGTCATAAAGGAAATTTGCATCAAACAACCATTTCCTATAAAACACAATTCTCAAAAGGATAATGGTTGTCTGGGTTGTAATATCCCATTAGAACAAAATCTAGTCCATTAATGAACTGTGAATATCACCAAAACACTCGCACCTTTCTTGTTTCTAAGGTCTGATTCCTGACTTTTGCAAGAATCCAGGTCAGACTCTTCTCTCGTAATTATGGATCACTTGCCTCATAAAACTACTGTCAAGTTACACATCATTATTGTTTCCATTTCAATCAAGAAAATTTACAAATAGATGTAATGAAAGAAAGAGACTCAAAGAAGCAAACATGCATATTTAGCATCTGAGTAACATAATGTTGTAAATCTCAGATGAATGATCAAGAGTAAATTATTATTAAGTGTATTAGATGTACACTCTTGGCAAACCTTATTTAAAATTCATACATACATATTATAGCATGATGCAAAAAAGACTTCACATATCAGACAGGCAAAAAACAATCATGAGCAAGTTTTAGAAGATCAAGAAATGTGAATACCGATAATAGGCATCCTTGTTGCTTTTTCTCCTTCTCCTTTTGTTTCTGTGGGTTCTGATGACCACCTTAATTGCAGCATCAAAAACTGCTTTCAAATTCTGCATAGCACGGGCAAGGTATCATCCATAAAAATACACACACGCACAAGAAAAGAGATTACTAACTCGCCTTGAATAAATTTAGTGGAGACCATCTTCGAAGGCAATACATGTAAAAAATACAACATTGTACAATTATCAAGTGATTAGAGTAAGATACTGCCCATTTGAATTGGCAGGTAATTTATGAGTTTGTTACTGTCATGAGGTCAGGATTGTATACCTAAGACAGAAAGTTCTCACAAAAGGAACATCATAGCTGAAACAAGTTCAGCAAAACATCCTGGACATAAGGCATAAAACACAAACTCTGGATAGAACTCTAACAATGGGAAAATCAGCATTTAGCAATCTTAACCATGCATCTTAAGGAAGAACCAGAAAATTCATAAATACATCCAGTTCCAATCAATGGCACTCAAAACACTATTATATCATAATATAGGAATGACTTTAGGCAGCTTCTGCATTTCTTCTCCAAAAGGCTTAATTTTCCTTATGGAACTTGTCTCACAGATATCATTGTTATGCTCTGTACAATTAACTTCCTGCCAAGATGTGACATACCTGCTGAGTTTTGAAGCTTGGGTCCCAAAGGTTTATACTGCTGATGCATATACACCACTAGAGGCATCAATTATAAATGTCTGGACGACAGAATGCATGCTTCCAACAGTTAAACTATCTACAAAGGGGAAACTGCTCTGCACCATTACCACCCAGAACAAATTTGAGGAACAAATAGCCCAAAACCACAGATAGATTCTTTTATAACATGGTTGATACAGCGGAAGGGTGGGGGTCGGAGACAGTGAACTACGTAGAATAACTCACTTACCACCCAACCTTCAAGAGCAAAAGTTAGATGATCTCAGGGGTTAGTCAATGCCCACCCTCGATGAACTGGAGGAAAAAAAAGAACATCAAAGAAAAAGGGTAAAAAGGATGAGCACAAGACATCCAAAGCATTCATAATATATTTGCATGTAATTTCTTCCCAAATGAAAAGTCCTTGGAAGATAAATTTACACCAATTCTGTTTTTCATTTATCCAGCAATGCAAATAGGGAACAAAACCAGAAATAAAAAATGTTTACGTTAGAGAAAATGTTATTGGTCCCAATAAATCATTTTTTTTAAAAGTGAAAGGATAAATTAATTATCTTTTCTGTGTTGCCAGAGTACAGCTAGATCCTAGAGACCAGACAACTAGATCTTGCGCATCCCAATGAAGTCCTAATCAGTGGCAAAAGTCATTGGCATGGAGTGGGGCATTTCAGTCCTTAAAATGGACCAAGATAAAAAAACGTTGCACGAATCAAGAATGCATATCAAGAACTTACAACATTTCACGGGTCAGCATGTTGTGGCATTTGGCATTCCTATTGCCACGAGGGCCGTTTATAACCATCCCATCCTCCTTCAGGTTCCTTCCTCTTCAAAAGGCCACCTGCCATCTGATACATTCTTGCTTGCTCTGCTAGGACCTGTGAACTGGCAATAGACAGTTGCCTTGTTACAAGAGGTGATGTCTCATCTCTACCTTCTCTGTCTGGAACTACGGGCCCTGCATTTAAGTCAAGTGCCTGTCTGCCCCATTTCCAACTGCTTTCAGCACTAGCACTGCTGCTACCATCAGGAAGGCCAACTATATAAGGC
The DNA here is from genome assembly GCA_019650275.1 of Xylocarpus granatum. Lineage (NCBI taxonomy): Eukaryota > Viridiplantae > Streptophyta > Magnoliopsida > Sapindales > Meliaceae > Xylocarpus > Xylocarpus granatum. The sequence continues at coordinate 121,508 of BNST01002826.1, forward strand.
CTTGGGTAATGTGATGGGACTGCCGGCGCAGGACCCATTAATTGAGAATTGACAGCAGGGTAGCATAATCTCCCACCAGATGATGAATCTAAATATGTTGTTGAACCACCTGAAAAGGTGGCTGACGGAAGGGAAAAGCTGGTTCCAAAAGGAAAGACAGGATATTGAAATGGAGTAGACGTAAAGGGCATGGCAGGAGAAGATGACAATACTGGCCCCCTGAACACATCAGGGCCAAACGGAGTGCCACTGGTATGGGGAGCCAACATCCTTGGTGGCCCACCTGGTGCAACAATTGGAAATGGTTGCTCTCCTCTATCAGGCAAGAGTGATGGAACTGTGATGGTTGAATAAGTGTTCCCTCTAGGAAACCATGATGAAAAGTTTCCTGCATCTGCATTGCTCGTCCAAAGGCTAGAAACTGTTGCCTTAGATGGTACATTTCTGGTGTGCTGGTGAAACAGTGATGGTTCAGCACTCGTTTCATCAACAGCTGGTCCATCATTCAAATCAAAATCCCTGCAAAAACCCACCTCACCGTTCAAAAGACCACCTGATGATGTGCCAGGCTGAAGTGGGACATCTCTTTTATGACTAGTGCTGGTTGAGTAGTTACCAATATCAATAAGCTCCTCCGCTCTATTCAAATCAAGATCAAGTCCACCAGTACCCCGAACAAGTGTGGAACCCACCAATTCACAATGTGACCCATCACGATTATTAGTAAGGTCAGGTACAGAAACTGTATCCTGAATAGAGCTTTGAGAAGCAAAATCCTCTAGGACTCTCTCATCCGGAACATTCAAGTCAATATCCAACAAAGGACGACTATGCTTTCCAGGTATAGCATCAGAATGAGAGATGTTAGTTGACCCCAATGGCATCTCCAAGATCTTTCTTGGTTCGGCTGGCCGAAATGCACTTGTTGCTGCAGACCCCTTCCACCCAACTGCACCTTTACTTCTCAGGAGGTCCTCTGGTGGTACAAAAGGTCCCTTTGCTGCCGCAGCCACTGTTATGGAAGCAGGAAGACTGCTAGACATATCAGAACTAGGAAGGGGTGATGGGTTAACAAATTGTTGAACAGCACCCAGACATCCTGGGGCAGTGAAATTACTTGACTCCCCATACTGCCCATCATCCCCGTTAAAACCTTCATTCAGGTCAAATTGAACTTTTGCTTCCATATCTGACATCCCAGTAGCACATGTAGATTCCTGTGCTTTGTCTCCTTCAGAGGCAATCAACTGAGGTGCTTCAGTACTTGCATGCTGCTTTGTTTCCTGCACTTGCAATGCAGTGAATGCATCAGGAGGAGCTGGGCTAGCACAACAACGCTCTTTAACCTCATTGCCTTCCAAATTTCCCTCCATATGCTCACCCTTGCCGTCATTGACAGATGATCTCACGTGAGGTACAACACAATCCTCATGAATCAGGGAAGTATTACATTCCTGTTCAGATTTTTGTTCTTCGCTATGATTAACAAGACTCTTGCCATCTACTTCATTAGCCTTTTCAGCCTTCAGTTCATCAATATTTTGTAAAGCCACATCTTTACCGGGACTGCAAGTACACAGCACTTCTCCATCTGTTCCTTCCACAAACTCAGAGTTTGTTTTAATGGCAGGTGGCTTCTGCTCTGTCTGAGTGCTGCTGTTCAATCCTTCACTCATGATCTTCTTGTTCTCACCATCAAATTCCAATGACCGGTGTGATAATGATATGGCTTCAGCCTCAACCCCTGGAGTAGATTCAGAGACCTTACCATCAACTAAAAAAGAGCCAGTAAGCTTTTGTTCAGTATCTGTGCCAACAGCATCCACTCTGACACTGACCTTATCCTCTTCAAGTTCTTTTCCCACACCATTGGGGGTCTCCTCCCTCGTTACTATTTCTTTTGAGTTTTCAATGTTCTCTTCATGCAGATCTCCAGGCTGCTGCAACTCCATAGGGCAATTACCAGTATTTCCAGCTAGATCTCCTGCAGGTCTCTCTTGATTACTGTCTGCATTCTTAGCCCACAAAGTACGATTCATATCCTGCTTCTCATGCTCATCATCAGCACCATCAAAAGAATGTTCTCCTGCAAATGATTTAACTCTTGAATCATTGTCATCACAAATGGGATTGTGAACAGGGGTAGTGCTTCTTTGTGGAGAACCAATTGGTGAAACTACATCAGATTTGGACATCTCTCCAGCAGCCACACTAGCTAGCAGATTCATTCCAACATCATCTCCAACTGGTGTAGACACATTTGCTTCAGAGTACTTGACACAACTTTCAATGAGAGCATTCATGGAACTGAAAGAAGACTCGTACAATTTTACATCTTTAAATTCATATCTTGGTGGTTCATATTCTCGTTTTTCATATCTTGGTGGTTCATATTCTCGTTTTTCATATCCCGGTGGTACTGAAGTATCTTCTGAAATTTCAATCATTTTCCTAAATTTATCACCAGTCTTACAGCCCTTCTCATCAGGTACAACCGCAGGTGACCCGCTTCCCTTTTCAGGACAAGCAAGTGCATCTTGCTTATCATTGCTTTGCCATGACTCAGTATTCACATTGGAGGAAATATCAGGTCGAAAAGCATCATTCTTTTCCTTAAAGTTATGAATGAATTGGTTCTGCTTCTCTGAAATCACGGGGGAAGATGCCTGGCTGTTGGTGACCAAAGGATCTTCAGTAGATCCTCCACTGACATTCTGTGCTGGACTACGACCTCTGTTTGGAATATTTACAGTCAATCTGGGATTGCTCCCCTCCACCAAAGGCACATCAGTTGCCTTTTCACAGGTCACACTTGACTGTAATGGTCTTTCAGAAGGAAAATTTCTGTGCAAGGAAGAATTCTTGCTCGGCCCTGTTTCTCTTTGGACCCCAGGTAAACCATTGACTGATTTACGAGATCGTGAAGAACTGGCTGAGGACTTATTCACAGTCCATGAAACAGTGGCAGAGCTTCTAGCATCCTCCTTCCCGGAGAGCCCCCCAGTTTTTGCATGGTCACTGGAAGAAGACTGACCACTATTGTGTGACTGACTAGAACTGCTGCTTTTCTCATCTTTTGCTGAAGGAAGATCAGTAGAACCAGCAGCAGTAGCAGCATTCCGAGGCTGCCCATCTTTTGGGTTCATACTCCCCGATGCAGCTATTGGTGCTGATTTCGTAGACACTGGAGATGAAAATGCGGACTTCGTCGGAGTATCCCCATGGACAAGCTTCACTGAAGCAGTTTTAGAAGCAGTAGGTTGTGTTACCAAGCTATTTATGACAACCTCAGATGATCCACTAGACTGTCTGTTCCCACTGTGAGATACTTCAGGAAGCCGTGGTCTAGCAGGCCAGGAGACAGCATGATTTGAACCAGATTTTGCATCCATTTCTGCCTCAACACGTTTCTTCCACGTGTCAACCAAACTCCTTGCTTTTCTCTGAATTTCAAAATTCTTGTGTGTACGCAAATAATTCACAGATTTGCCAATGTTACACATTTGTAAAGCATGAAGATCTACAGGCAGCTTATCAAGTGCGCGAAGTAAAATTAAGAGAAATTCCTCAACCGATTTATCACCATCCCTGGGGCTGCCAACATCACCAATCTTCCCTTTATGGACATCCTGGAGCCATTCATCAAATACAGGCAAACCCCTAAGCTGCACAAATTGACTAAGGCAATCAAATTTATCTGTAGCTGCCACCGCACTAACAAGCATTGACCGGCAAACTAGGTCAATTTTCTTCTCATGTCTCTCGGGAATCATGAGCTGAACCAATTTCTCAACCCCATCATAATCTACAAGTCCACCTTTCTCTGTTATTTTGGCAATCTCCATCTTTAAAATACTTTCTGTTCTACTGTGACCAGAATCCCCATCCTCCATCTTTGACGGTCGCTCCCGTTTAATAGGCTCAGAACTCTGATCTCCTCTCTCTCTTTTCTTCCCCTTAACTTGTGAGGGAAAGGAGACACTGTTCTGTCCACTGTCAGAGCCAGGTTTTAGCTGAGATGTTGATGTTGGACCATTCATTGGTTTTGGAGAACGGCCACCTGATGGCACTGTTGCATGCATTTCTATACGAGTCTTATGTAAAAGCTGATCTACTTCTTCCTGTCGTTCCTAAAATACAAAGAATACTAATTACCCAAAAGGCAACGCCAATAGCTAAATATAAAAATGTGAAATAAGCAAGAGTAATAAAAACTCACATCAATATAATCTTGGTCAGTTAACCACCATAAACACTTGTTTGTAATGTCATATACTTTCCAGCACACAAAAGAAGCAATCCCTGATGGAAGTTCAACACCTTTTGGAAGGAATGCAACTTTACACGGGTGAAGCAAGGAAGCAGCAGGAATCTCATCCTTATGAAAGGAATAAAAGATTTCGTTTGGCGCAGCCTCCAACAAGAAGCCTTTGCCAAGTTTTACTTCAGCAGGTCGATAAAGCCAATTCACAATTAAAGTTATCTTCTTCTCTTTGCCAGCAGTTACTGAACGAATTATTCCAATGAATGGAGGGGAATCATGGGGTGGTTTGAAAAGTGCACAATCACCAACACTAATTTTGCGTCCTTCCTGAGGAAAAACTGAGAGCTTTGATGAAACAAGGAATGATTTAACATGACAAATAAGGAAAATGTAGCAGCAAACACTTGATCAATAAAAGGCATTTATAACTTTGGCTGCAGAATTGCCTGTTTGAACATTAAACTAGCTACCAACAACTAGTCCTTCCAGTAATCATTGTCACCAAATGAAATAATATACCAGTAACAAAAAGTGGTTATCAGAACAAATTCCGCCCCATGTCGTTCAGGCACCAAAATATTTCAAAATACAATCAAAAGTCCCTTCTCACAGAATTCCCAATTGAAAGTTGTTGACAGATTACAGCTGTATCATATATATTCAACCATTCACAAAGTATTGAGAATGTAGAACCAACCACTAACTGACACTCATGAATGGAAAAACCATTCAGAAAATTATGTGAAAACTAGAAGGCAAATATGTCCTGCTTTTTTCAGTAAGAAGAAGAAAAGTAAAAGAGCTGTCGAGATATCATGCAAATTTAACAATAAACATTCAAACTCTACTTCAACTAATCATTCCACAATTAAGAGCTTCGCAGCATAAATGCCCAAAAACATCATTAATACCAAAAAAAAACTTCAAATGTATAGATTTTCAGAACTACCCTCATTTTAGCAGATTTACAGAAATCAGACCAATTTCCTATGTTTCCAAACAAATTAATGAAATCCCACGAAAAAAATCCCTAAAACCCCAACTCACCCCTCACTTGTTGACCAATTAAAACAAACAAACAAATCAAACAAGAAAAAGAATCATCAATACTGAATGTTGGACTAATTACCTTGCTAAAGAAACTAGTTGAATTGGGTGAAGACGACAAAGAAGAAGAAGAAGGGGAAGCAGAACCACCGTCAGCGAGTGAAGCTAAAATCGCGGAGCCACGTGGAGGGACAGTCCACATGTGCCGTCGATGAACTTCCCGTTTCCTCTCCTCCTCTTCACCTGCCCGCCATCCATGCATACACCGCGTACACATGATACCCTTGCATTTTGCCCTAATTTGAGTACCATCAATCCTCAATTCCGCTTCCTATCCCTTGCAATTTTCCACCTATTCCCGATTTCTTCAAAACCCAACCCTAGATCACGAACAATAAACCTATTTTCGAAAAAGAAACCAAATTTATGAGAAAACAAACCGATCTAATTGAATCCTGGATCCAGAGAGAGGTTGCCACTCAGCCCAATGCCCAGAGAGAGAGGGAGAGAGAGAGAAAATCGAAAGACGGCATCCAGAGAGAACGTGTTGCGAAACGGGGGAAAAAGTAAAAATGAAAGAGCAATCGAAGAAAGAGAAAGCGAGAGACAGCAAAAAGGCAAGGTGTACGTGTTTTTACTTGGTGTGACAGTTCCACGTCAGCATAATCACAAATTTGGCAAATTTGACCTTTTTTATTGTTTCGGAATGATTTTGTTTTCTTTTTTATCTTATTATATTTTCCCTGATACCAATTTTTTATTATTATTATTATTAGATTTAAAATAATTTTTTAAATTATTTATTTAAGAAAGTGATTGGGTAAAAAGAATTTTACCTTTTTTAATACCTAAATTGTATTTGTTGACTCTGGTTTTTATTATAATTGATTTTCATTTACTTTCTGGTTTAGAAATGACACCACTCTCTGTCACCGCTTGGAATATATTTCACTTCACGTGATTGGACCAATCGATGCAGTTTCCATGACCAAATTATTACAAACCACCGGCAGCATCATAACCAAACCAATTTGAATTCGATGGAGTTAAATTTAATTTGAATTAATTTATCATTTAATTTATTTTTTTGTTTGATTTTAATTAAATAAAAATTAATAATTTAAATTTTGTCTCAAGTCAAGCCCAACTCCTAATTTGCTCCTAAATGCCCATCAATTGGGCTAAGTTTAAAGGCCCATATATTTTATTGTCGTTGTTCTTTCCTGAGCCCAATGCGGCCCATTATGTGATTAGCCCCTTAGAGCAAGAGCAGCCATGTCCTGAAGTTTTGGGTTCGGTGAGAATGGGGAGCGGTGGTAGGTGGGGAACGAAAATCGGAGCGGTGCGTCACGTCACTACTGACGAGTTCACAACCCTTTCGCCCACAAATCAAATCTTATTTACTTCATGCCATTGGCTGGCCCGAAAACCATAATTCGGGGATATTTTGGAAAATGACATAAATTAATTAATGTTTATGCTTAGTCACATCACGTGCCCCCCCTGTCTCCCTTTCTATTTATACGAGTCGTTCAATAAATATTCTTTGACACTATGATAGCAATTGAGTAAATATGAAAACGAGTAAGGGGCAGAAGTGGAAATTGATTATAAAGAGGTGTGAATCCTTTTCAGCCGGAGTTGTTAGTCAAAACATACAATCCATCGCATTATAGTATATAATTAATGGCTGCCGCTGCTTTGGTTCGGCTGTAGTTGTTGAATTGTCTCGAGTCGCTACTCTCTTTGGTCGCGCGTTTGAGAAATTTGGCGACATTCGAACCGATTCTGAATCATCGGAGATGGCAGTCGAGAAGATCAAGGTTGCCAATCCCATCGTTGAGATGGACGGTGAGAGTTTTCTCTTTGTTCAGATGTCATAATTTTTGAATCCTACTGCAAATGTCCGACGTCTGTGGATCTCCATGAATTATTTTTTTTTCGTCTTTTTAATCCGATAATACTGGTTTTCAAATCTGATTATTACATATTTTTTGTGATATGTTCGGATTTGTTTGATTGCCTTTTAGACTGTGGTCTCAATGAGTTTGTGTAACTTTATCAATACTTCTCTTGTTTGGACTGCTCGAATTGAATATCTCGCTGTCGAATTAGTTTGCCAATGAATGCTTGACTTCATTCTGTTTGTTGAGTAACTCTGTAGTTACTAGATGTTCATTAGACCCACTTCTTTGTATCGCTATAAGTGAGTTGGGGTTGGTATATAGCTTAGTTTTGTATTGTATTGGTACTGTTGGATTAGATAGTGTAGGATTGGACTATTTTGAGCTTCATCTTTTGTTTGATGCATTGTTGAACTATTGTATTTTCATACTTCATCTTATTAGTTAATTATTTATGCAATTTCTTTTGTTGGTTTTATGTACATGATAATATGTAATTGTATATATAAAAGTTCAATATTATGTATATGACAATGCATAATCATGTATATAAAAGTTAAACAAGTGCCTGGTAGCATTTCCGGAATGCTGCCTCTGTTGATGGACCAAATGAATAAGAACTCTACTATCAATCAATATGTTGCACCGCCGGCTAATTGGAGGAAGCTTAATGGAAATATAGTTTTGTCTTGAACAAATGATCAATAATTTGTAAATCAAAAATAATTAATATGGTTCAAGCAAGACATTATTTGGCCATATTTTTGGATTGGTGTGTTTTTTGTGAAAAAGCTCTTTATTGGGGGTTTTGGAGATTTTGCTCTGTTAAAATTCTTTGCTGTAAACATTTGTGGTCATTTTTTGCTCTTTGGGACTTCTTGTACTTATTTTTCTGGACTTCTAGTTTACCTAGTTCTTTTGCTTTTCTCTCATATACATGTATCTTCATTTCCTGTTTCATAGAGAAAAAATGAAACATAAACTTTTATAGGAATATCAAATCTATTATTATAACATTTTGATATTTCTATTTTTTATTAATGAATATCCATTTAATATTAAAGAGACAGTTTCTTCAATAAAACAATATATTTAATTTTATCATTGCACACCATCCAAGAATTTGATATCAAGTTTACCAAGCAAATAGAGGTGATCATTTACTATTAGTTATCTAAATTTCTGCAAAATATCTTACAACTTTATTTGAAAACTGATTATATTTTGTAATCACTGTTAGAATTTATTTTTTCATAATCTAAGATTCTAAATGTGCCCGTAATCTTTTCTGTTTTATACCTATCTTTTTCTTATTTATTTTTTTTATAGATACAAAAAGGCAAAATTACTAGTAAACTCTCAACTTTTTTTATTTTTGAACCATGGTTATTTGTTTCTATGAAACAGGTGATGAAATGACTCGAGTTTTCTGGAAATCAATTAAGGAGAAGGTGATTTAATATTCATTATGGTTCAACCACATGATTCTATGACTAATTTATCTATTCAAAATATTAGTAAATTACGTCTAATGTTTAAATTGGCACATGGCAGCTTATTTTCCCTTTTCTGGAGTTGGACATAAAGTATTTCGATCTTGGCCTTCCAAATCGTGATGCAACTGATGACAAAGTCACAATTGAGAGTGCAGAAGCTACTCTCAAGTATGTCTTCCTACCTTCTTTTCCTTGTCTTTTCTTTCTTATTCTCCTATGTAACAAGACTACAAATGTGTTTTCATTTTAGGTACAATGTGGCAATCAAGTGTGCAACTATTACTCCAGGTATACGTGTCTGAATTTAGCCACAAACATTAATTTTATTAGTGTCACCGATCTATTTTTATTTTTGTAAGCTTCATAATATTTGTGATTATTATTCATGATGTTTGTATTGTGGGTAATTGGCAGACGAAGCTCGTATGAAGGAATTTAAATTGAAACAGATGTGGAAGAGTCCAAATGGAACAATTAGGAATATATTGAATGGTCAGTGATTATGACATTGCACGTATGATGATCTTTATTGCTTATTTTGTTTTCTCTTGTTATGTATAGGAGCATGATAAGCTATTGTTGTTGGCATTCTCTGCAGGCACTGTTTTTAGAGAACCAATCATTTGCAAAAATGTTCCCCGGCTTGTCCCAGGTATTTACTGTTTCTTGATATTTAATTTCAATGTTTTCCATGATGCAGTGGAATTATAGTTATTGTTCTTGTTAGGTTGGACAAAGCCCATATGCATTGGAAGGCATGCCTTTGGTGATCAATACAGGGCAACGGATACAGTTATTAAAGGAGCTGGCAAACTTAAATTGGTGTTTGGTAATCTCTTTTACTCTGATGGATTTTTGAGATTACCATGTTTGTTTTGTTTTAATTTATATATATATATATACACATACATATTTGCAAATCTTATTTGAGCAATTTTTGCAATCTTGAGATTGTGTTTATTTTCTGTTCTTACGGGTTACAAAGAGTGGCGTATGTTAATTTCTTGCAGTACCAGAAGGAAAAGATGAGAAGACAGAGTTAGAGGTTTTCAACTTTACGGGTGAGGGAGGAGTAGCCTTATCCATGTATAACACTGATGAGGTTGAGATCTGCTTAATCCTTGTTGGTTCTTTTTGTAGTCTATTTTGTTTACCGTTGCATATAACTCGAATGTAATCTTGGATTGCAGTCCATCCGAGCTTTTGCTGAGGCTTCTATGAACACTGCTTATCAGAAAAAATGGCCACTTTATCTTAGTACTAAAAATACTATCCTTAAGAAGTATGATGGAAGGTATAGAGCTAGCTTGATTAGTTCTTGACTTATGTATTCCTTTGCAATTTTTTGTGCATTTGGAATTTACTTGGACTTTTTGACAAAATCGTATTTGCTTATTCAATGAAGATTCAAGGACATATTTCAAGAGGTTTATGAGGCAAACTGGAAGTCAAAGTTTGAAGCTGCTGGAATATGGTAACCTATCTACAAAAATTTCTATTAGTAGGATGAGTAATGCTAGTATATATGTGTTGATCATTGCTTGTATTATTGAATTTGTAGGTATGAGCATCGCCTCATTGATGATATGGTGGCTTATGCTCTCAAAAGTGAAGGAGGTTATGTGTGGGCTTGCAAAAACTATGATGGAGATGTCCAGAGTGATTTTCTGGCTCAAGGTTTGTGCAGTTTTTTATAGTTTTTGTTTCAATTTTTTTATTGGAAGTTACAATTTTGTTGTTTTCCAAAGATCTCTACTCATCTATTGTTTTTTGGGTAACTGACTTCATGTTGCATGTCGGCAGGGTTTGGATCTCTTGGATTGATGACTTCTGTACTGGTATGTCATCCTTATATATTTATTTATTGTTTCTTAGTTATGCAAAATGCATTGTATATGTTTGTAACTTCCTAATTGTTGTACCAAAACAAGCCCTACACCCTTGCAGTGAAGAAGACCCAACAAAAAGACAAAATTATCTTAGAACCCTTACCAATTTAGGTGGACAAAGAAAAAGATGAATCCTGAAAATCCTAAGAAATGCTCATCGAATACAAAAATAATAGGTTCTCTGTGGAGGTGTACAATAAAACTATAGCTATGGATTTTTAAGATCAAAAGAAATCGTAGAAAGTTTGAAAAAGGAAGAGTTTAAGAACTTGAGAAGGGAATAGTGTATTTCACTTTATAATAGGCTTCAATTTCAGCTTTCTTTTTGGCTACTTTCAGGAGCTTTCTTTCTAGTATTGGAAGCATTTACGACTCATGCTTCTTTCTTACATGTTCTGTTTTTTATATGTTATTTTAAATTGTTATTATCTAAATATTCTATTAGATATGATTGACCACCATTTGTATTTTGCTACTCTGTGGTTCTCCATGTTAGAAATGTTTTTCCTTAAAAAAGAACTAGTATATTGATGCCAGGGATACTGCAAATTAGAAATAAGATGAGGAATAGTAGGAGGGGAGGGGGTGCAAGATAGGAATATAAATCTTAAGGGGGAAGTGGATTGTACAAAGACATTATGTTGGGCTTTTTATGAAAAGTATTAATACTAATTTCCATCTATTATCCTCTATTCCTGGCCAACTCATCTTCTTAATGGACTTACTGGAGTGTGAATTGGATCCAGGTGTGCCCTGATGGGAAGACAATTGAAGCAGAAGCAGCCCATGGAACAGTCACGCGACATTTCAGAGTTCACCAGAAAGGTGGTGAAACTAGCACAAACAGCATAGCCTCCATCTTTGCTTGGTCACGGGGGCTTGCACATAGGTATGAATTTTAAGTTTCATGATCTGAAAACTTTCTTTGTTCATAATAGATGTGTAAGAAATTATATCTATTTGTTTTAGGAAGAGATTGATGAGTATTTGAAATTGTTCTTGTTAACAGGGCAAAGTTGGATGTCAATTCCAAACTGTTAGATTTTGCTGAGAAACTGGAAGCTGCATGTGTTGGGGTTGTTGAAGCTGGGAAGATGACCAAAGATCTTGCACTTCTAATTCATGGATCTAAGTACGTATCAACATGTGTATTTTCCTTTATTGCATGTGTTCTATTTTACATGATTGCATGTTTCGTGTTTGTAATATAATTGTTATGTGTGTGTAGGGTTTCTAGGGACCAATATCTGAATACTGAAGAGTTCATTGATGCTGTGGCCGGGGAACTGATAGCAAGACTATCTGCCAAAGCATAATTATGTAAGTATTCAACTTTAGCTTTGTACTGGAATGTTTCATACTGCCATTTCAGTATTGTTCTTGATGTGCATTTAGTTTGGATTGAATAATTGTAGGTATTAGCTAAGCTTTTTTTATGAATAAAAAGTCTTTAAGACTAACATAATCTTTGTGGTATTATTACTATTTGAAGTTATATGTCATCGTTTTCTTCTAAATTTCTAAATTATGGGCAAATACAAAATTCAGAACATGTACAGTATATAACACAAGACCAAAAAGTATGGTCATGGCTTAATAGAGATTCTAATTAGGTGATATTGAATATTATTGGAATGGATGAGGGGTGTAAAGAAATTTACCAAATTTCTAGTGTTTTACTTTATTTCATACTTATTTTTTTTTCTAAATAGAGAATTGCAGAGTTAAAGTTTGCTTAATAAATGTTGTTGCAGGCCTGCGAACTCGGAGGTGAAGTCTTAAGAGCAGCTTTTCTTTGGTGATTTAAGCCTTCTGCTTAGATCAAATAATTAAAGGGCGGAACAATTGGAGTGGCAGATGGTTGTTCTCTCTTTTGATTGCTGTATTAGACTCCTTTGCTTGTCGATTGACTTGACCATACCTGATTTCAATCCGATGCCTTGTGCACGGCTGGTTAGAGCTGCAACATTTGCTGCAAATTTATGGGCGCGGTTTATTCGAGCCTATACTTTTTTCATTGCTCTTTCATGATCTTTACATTCTTCGGAATGAAACAAAAATTTGTTTAGATGAATAAAAAATTTCATGACCTACGGCCGGCTGTCAAAATTATGTTCCGCTTTGCATGGAGCATAATGTGGCGTTTGTATGAACTAATAAAAAGCTAGCAATCAGATATGGTGTGACAGACCAATGGACGCATGCATGCGTGGAAGAAGTTAATCAGTCAATTCTGGGATATGATGCTATAGACAGTATTAGAACTTACAGCCCTTTTGATATGGAAGTAATGACGCAATGGGCTGTCCAGCAAACTAGTCATTCCGGTTGAAATAGTTATGCAACAGGTCGTGCATGCACTCCCCCAGCTGCAACAACAAGAGGACAAATTAAGAATTGGAACTTGGTAACTTTGCCAAGCAAAACAAGTTAACCAAGTCATAAGATGAGATTATGCACTCTCAAATAATTGTATAATCATCGTAAAGCAATTTGTGTTGATTCCAGTGACTTTAAATTGAAGCGGAAAAGCAGACAGACAAACAAACAAACAAGGGAAGCAATTTTCCTGGTATGTAGGAGCATGCAGAAAACTACTCATTGTGAAGCTTGAAGGAACTTCCTGTCATGATCCTACACCTTTTTTGAACATACAATGCTTTCTATGAGAGTTAAAATCACTGGGTCAAAAGTCATGAATGCTCCTATTAAATCAAAGTAATCCCCCGCTTACCAAAATCAGGAATGATTCCATCATGTGTAACTTCTGACCAATGCCAGCTAGTGCCAGCTAGCTCAGCAGGTGATATGTTAATTCAATGAGGAGGTAAGAAAAACTGAACTCGAGTTTTCAATATTGGTTAACCCCTTAACCTGAAGGCTTTAATATGTCTTAAAAGCAAGAATTGCAGAGGCTAATGCTGGGGCTACGATCAAGATTGTCAAGCAGAATCATGTCTTGGAATGAGAGTTAAGATGAACAACTAAGCGGTGAAAGTAATACCCAATGGCAACTTGATATTTTTGAATTATAATAAGGCAAATGAAATCAAACCAAAATAACAGAGTAAAATATAAGGAAAAATATTAAATAAGAGACTATGTGTTCATTTCTGTGAAGGATACATGATATTTAACAATTGAATGAAAGATGAAGAGAGACCTTGCATAATGCAAAATGTTGAGAGTGTCTGCCACTCTTAATCACAGTTGAAATTGGGTCCAAGGCACCCCCTTAGTGGTACAAAATATCAAAATTTTTCCAACTCATCCTCCATCCCCAGAAAGGATTTCTCATCTCCTGCAAGGAATCAAATCTCAGATGCAATCAGGAAGAGAACAGTATACCACACTGCATACACAGACAGAACAAAAGCCAATCATACATGCATCTTATAAGAGGTACAATCAATATGATAAATATAGTACTTGTTCAAACAACTGATCCAGACTAAAGCACATAGTGGTAACATAACTTTCAATGCAAGCATTCAAATTAGCAATAATTGCACCATTTTATTTGTAACATCAAATCATAACGTAAATTTGAAGAGAAACAATACAATGCAAACAAGGGACTATTATGGCAATAGTATTCAAGAAAAAGAAACCTCTCCCTCGTGCAAATATTGACATGGATTTCAGCTTTTTCATCATGATTGTGCTTCCTAGAATAAATTTTCTATTTAAAAGGGATGAAGATCTGCAGGAGTTAGCCCAGGGAGGAAGTTTGAATTCCTTTTAATTACAATAATGCAAGTAGCCGGAGTTGAACCAACTGTAGACAACTCTCAACAAAAAGAATAAAAAGATTTGTACCTATTTTATTTGGGTACTTTATCATCACTTGGTGCTGGTAAGAATCCTCCTTCCTGACACAAATGAGAAAGGTATGGAACTGTGGGAATATCTTTCGGTGAGATAGTCTGCATATTACCATTAGGCACCATATTTGCAGAATGAGGAATCCACCAGCGCATCCTGAGGCAGGGCATAGAGAACAACAATTTGATTATATAACAAGGACTGCAATTCTCATTAAATAGCAGCAAGTAAAGTCTTTTGCTCGACTAACATCAGCTTAATTATTTTCAAGAGGCTAGACTTATCCACGCTGGGAAAGTTGAGTTTGTCATGCAAAATAGGATTTTTCTCCACTAGCACTTTGAGAGTGCCACATAAATAATCCCATGCGGCATTCTCAAACAAACGCTTACCATTCCTGCTTGTAAAATCTTCACAAGAATCTGGATAATTTCAGATAAGATCAAGCAACTGTAACCTAGCAGCAAATTTTTAGGGATGTTCTTTCAAGGAGCAAAACATTTAATGAACATGAGCATGATAAAATCCTAGCTCCAAAATTTCTCAGTGAGGCATGATAATCCATCTTTTTATAGTCCAAAGGCAATAAGAAACTTACACCTACCTGAGTGCATGCCCTCGCAACTTGGAGAACATTTTTGCTGAGTGCACATTATCACTGATCTTGATGAATCCTGATAGGTATTTCTCTGCCTTATCCCACCAAAATATTTCATATTAAAGGAGACCTTTGATTCTTGCCCTATTCTTCACCAACAGAAGCTAAAATCAAATAACAAAAGTGATAGAAGAAACCAAAAGACCAAAGGATCAGACAACAAAGAGTACTTATGAAGTGCTTCCTAGAATTCTTCTTCATCAAGAAACTGAAGAATCAAGTAAATGAGTTCTTCCTGCAGAAGAATCATTTGCATATCAGATTCAAAGGGCTTGAGAAGTAACTAAAGGAAAGACTAACGAAGCCCAATCAGTTGCAAATTTTGGGTTCAGAAATTCACTTCTGTGAAAGATGGATAGAACAAATTGACAAATAATTGATTGACTTTTATACTTCTTTTTTCCCTTTTCAAAAATGGGACATATGAGACTGATTAGGGGCAAGAGTGCCGATTTATCCACGCTAGAAAACACAAGTTTGTCTTGCAATATACGATTTCTCTTGACCAATATTTTGAGAACATCAAGCAATTTAGCCTTTGCAGATGTGGTATTCATATAACAGGATAATTTTTCATTTCCCCTGCATATTTATTTATCTTTAAAATTGAAATTTCAAATACGTATTTATCATAATTAACAATGCATGAAAAGCTTTAACCATGCCTTATATCCTTCAAATCAAAAAGCTCAGCTAGTTCACCAACAAATCTATCGGGGAAAATGGAGAACACTTTCAAATCCTTCAAGAAAATGCTAACAGCCTCATTATGGTCATTCCTGCAAACAAGCGAGAGAGGAAAGAAAACAATGAAACCTACAACGGGATGGAAGCAAGCGTTTCATAGCATCACCCCCACACCTGCGTAACACCAGCGTTATCTAAACTAATTTAAATTAAGTTTCATTTGTCCTGGAAACAAAACAAGATCACTCATGTTTCATACTTTTCCTTTATGTTATTTTCCATTAGCTTATCGACAATGGAACATATGATAACTGCGATATAACAAATCTAAAACTTATACCTGTGCAATCCTTCATAATATTTCTGCTTTCGCAGCTCATAAAACAATTTTTTGAGTATCTATTTTCTTCCACTTTTGTGCATGCTGAAAGATACTTGTCTGCGGTTCCCATTCACCATTGATTATGGTTCCCTGAAAATGATTCATACTGAAGAAAATCTTCGACTCTTTCTCCGAACTTCATCAAACAGTGAAATAAACCACACAACTAACCAGAAAATGAGAATTTTGAAATGCTATTTGATTTTGATTTACAACCCATGCTAAATTTGCTTCTAAAAAGTAACATCAGTTGTCTGGAAATATTTTAGCAACTCATAATACCAGGTAGCTTTGATTCTTGCTCAATCCGTAATCAAGTGGCATAGTTGAAGAAATATGAATTTCAAGTTTGAATGCAAGAGTGAAAGGTGTTTTCAAATGTATTAGAAGCCGCTACTAGCAACAAAAATAAAAAACAGAAAAACAAAGCAAGATCAAGATGAAAGTAGGCTTGAAGACTTTCTTTGAAATTCTCTTAGTCGAGAAACTTTATAATCAAGATGATGAGATGTCTGTACGTATTCTTGTCAATGCACATTCTGATGAGATGTCTGTACGTATTCTTGTCAATGCACATTCTCGTAGGAACTTCTGGGAATTGCTCTTAAAACTAATTGTCCGTCACTATGTGCGGGGGAAGAAATATGAATGGGATTGAAGAGACCTAAAAGGAAAAACATTTCCGGGTTTCATTCCAACATGCACTAATAGACATTGAAGAAAGCAGAATTACTGAATGAGAATAAAAGTAGTCAGAGGCAGACCAAGGTCAAAGAAGACAGGAAATACAGTGCCCTGAGGTTTATCTTCGAGGCAGGAGGAGTAAGCTACAAGACGGATGGAAGGAAGCTGAACGGACCCTTCTGCAGACTGACTCTCCGTAGCTGATAAGCTCGAAAGATAACACATTGGGTGAGGGGATTGTCTATGATACCTACACGTACACGTAATAATACATATACAATTTTTAAAAAAATATTTTTATATTAATATTTTAAATTTTTAATTAATTTTAAATATTATTTATTATATATTTTAAATTTTTTATTCATACATTTTTAATTTTCGGTTATTTAACTGTAACATACCCAAGCCCTGGCAACCAGCAAATGCTGACGAGTGGATGATTGAACTTTGAAGTCCCGTCATTGGTTATTCTGAACAAAATAAAAGAAGCTGGTCCAAGTGAACCATGTCATCTGTGGGCAGAGTTACGTGAGTCATGACAATGCAATACTCCTGCCCACATGTAATTTGAATTATGAAAGCGAAAGAAAGAAAACCCTAAATCCCATTCTCATTCTATCCGAAGGCGGGTCCGCCGCAGCGGTGTTTATTTGTCGCCATCAGCCCTCCGGAAGCGGTTAAGTTTAAGTTAGGTATTTCGATGTTTATCATATTTTGGTGTAAAAAGAGCATAAAATTTTAAGTAACTGTTTTTTCTTTCCTCAGTTGGAACTTGACCATCGCCGTTCCTCCGCCGTCGTCGTCGTCAACGTCTGAACGAAGGTCGATTTTATTTTTAATTGTCTTCTAATTCGTAGGAAATTCTTAGCAAGTTTAATGTTTTTACGTTTGATTTTGACGCTGCATTGATATCAATGGAATTTGATGAAAATACTAGATGGCTCTTAACGAGATACTATCCTGAATGCCAGTTGATTCACAACATAAATATTCGAGTTACAAAGTTATGGTAATCGTGTTCGGTCGTTAATTGGTCAACTCGTTAACAATAATTAGACGACGAACCGGTTGTAGGTTAAGTCTTCAAAACCGTTTTGCCCATTTAACTTGATCATTTAATTATCAAAAAAATTAATTTTAAAGTTGCTACTTCATGTTATGCAACTGATAATTTTTAATGTCGCTAAGTACTTAAAACGACAGTGTGACCATTTTAATGTAACAACTTCTGTTTTGCCCAGTTATGGTAGACTAATAGTTAAGATCTCTATAGAAAAAATTTCCACTAAAGCATATTACTACACACCTGAATTGATGTAGGATAAAATCCAGGATGAGGAACTGGCATGATTGCAGTCCTTTAGTTGGGAAAAATGGGGCAAGAAAGTTGCAGATTGTCTCTAAGGCAAATGTTTAGCTGTTACTATGCCGTGAGATGAAATGACATGACTTTATATTGTAGCTCAGGTCCCTTACCAGAGGTTGAATTGGATAAATTGACCTGTAATACTCACATGCTTAGTCATTATTAATTGCCAGGCTACAGATTTTTGCAAGTTTCAGAATCTCCCCATCTTCGAATTCCGAAACCTTGCTTCCTTTTGCTTGTATATGTATTCATTTAAAATTTTTGATATTCAAAAAGAACTGGTTTGATGCTCTGTATGTTTGTTGAAGCCTACAGTTAGCCTTATTAAAATCTGTTATACATAGTGAGGCAGCACATATCAAAGTGAAATTCTCTCATTATGGTTTCAGATGTCATTGACGCTGGCACTATGTTTGGTAGAAGGGAAAGGAAAATGGAGAGAAATAATAAAGCAGAATAAAAAAAAACAGAAGATGATAGTCTATATACATTTTTTGTTTGATACAATGGAAGTGCGAGCGCATAGAAAGATTACAGATATGATGAAATGAGGTGGAAAAGAGAGGATTATCACCTTACTGTTTGTTGTACCATATTAAGAGAAGAAACCTAGAAATCATTAGATGTGCATCTATTTATTAATACGCATTCTTTTATATAGTCATGTAAGGATGAAGTGATTCTTGCTCTGCTTTTTAATGGACTTTATTAGCATCCCTCTTTCACTTATTTATTGAAGAATATCTTTGACCATTTTATGCATAAATAAAGTTCTCAATGGCATTGGGTTTGTTTTCATGGAGACAATTCCATATGCTCGTCTATTGTTAATGCCTTAGGTCTTCATTTAATCGATGGAGGATGACCAGGTGAATAGCCATAGAAAAGAAAGACAAGCAGCTACGGAATTACCTTTAGAGTGGAGTGAATGGCAACTCCTTGATTCCATTCTCCCTACTGGTGGGTTTGCACATTCATTTGGTCTTGAGGCAGCAATCCAAGCTCGCATAATTTCATCTCCTGAAGATCTGCGGATGTATGTGATTCATATCTTGGAAAATACCGGGAGCTTACTCCTTCCTTTTGTGTGCACTGCAGCTATAAGTCCAGATTTAGAAACCTGGCATAAACTTGACAGAATGTTAGATGCCACTTTAACTAATGAAGTAAGTCGAAAGGCATCAGTGGCACAAGGTTCAGCACTTATGAGAGTGGCTGCCTCAGTGTTTACAGAAGTCCCAGCTCTCAAAAAGATGCGTGAAATGTCTCTGAACTCTGGAAGTGTCACTTTCCACCACGCTCCTGTTTTTGGGATTATTTGTGGACTTCTTGGATTTCACAGAGGAACTTCTCAGAGAGCTTACATGTTTGTTACGGGTAGAGATATTATTTCTGCTGCCACGAGGTTGAATTTAGTTGGACCGCTTGGTGCAGCTGTTTTGCAACATGAAATCACTTTTGTTGCAGAAACTTTGTTGAAAAAATGGATGGATCGCACAGCGGAGGAAGCTTGCCAGACTTCTCCTCTGCTTGATACAGTACAAGGTTGCCATGGCTACCTGTTTTCTAGATTGTTCTGTTCTTAAGAACTTGATGATAGTATTCTTTTTTTGATTCTTTAGATACAGGTTGGCTATGCATCTAAAACATTCCTGAAATTTTGTTGATAACATCTTGTGAATAATTATGCATGATAATCTTGCTTCTATTTGTATAATCGGACCTGCTTGTTTGTTGCCATATTTTAGAGAAACATAAATGTAGAAGTTGTCTTATAAAGTCAGAGTTCTTCAATTAAGGTCTTGTCTCAACACTAGGTTGAAGTCGTATCTTGGTATTGAATTTGGGATCGTTTCTGTGTCTTTGCTCCCAAGCACGCACTTTTGAATCTTGAAAAACATTTATAAATAACTCTCCCAAAAGTACTCCCCTAGCATCTGCCTGTTTGAGTTTTGACATAACGCATAGTTTAGTCCTCTTAGAAAGAAATGTTTGAACTGTAAGCATTCATCTGCGGGGATTTGAACTCATTTGAGCAAATATCAAAGTTGTATCCCTTTACGTGGTGGACAAAAGTATAACGTCAGCTTCTGGATTGTCATTCAATCGGAAGTGCTTTTCCTACAAGTAGCCAAAGAGTTAGGACAAGTGCCTCGTGACTTCTAACAGGGTCCGGTTTTGATTTGAGACCATCTTTAGGTTCTCATTTTTCTCTTAAATTTACGTCGTCATTATTTGCAGGGGACCCTGTCTGTTGATTAGTTCGATACCCATGGCAACCTGCCTTATCTCAAGTAAAGTGTGCCTACAAATAATGCCATATCACACCATTTTGACATCAATGATTTGATAATTGAGTAGATATTATTCATTTTAAACATTTGTCTTCATGCTTGTAACGATAAATAGTTAGTCAATGATGCTATACTTTTTATATACATATAGATATAGATTCGAAGAGAAGAGAAGGAAAGATCCTCAATCTTACTCGTCGCCCTTGTTTTGCTCTTCCTCTGCAAAATATTCAAAGGGCCTACCTATTTTGTTTTTTCTCTTGAAGCATGAAAACCTCTGAAACAAAATCTAGCAAATCCCGATATCTATGACTCAATTATTACTAAACCACACTTTTAAATTTTCTCTCAATGTGATTACCAAAACTTGCAACACTTTTTGACAAAAATATTGATAGGGATCGGTGCTTAGATGATGGCCAGGCTAAGTACCTCAATTAAACTAACATATTCTTCATGTGGCTTTAGCCTTTGACTCTGTCACTGTTTGAGATCTCCCATTGACATGATCTAATTTTTTAAACAATTCCCCTATCATTCAATATATTTTATAACCAAAAAGAAATATTTTCTTGACTAGTAGAAGAATTGGCAATATTTTAACTTAGCTACACTATGGTGTTACAATTAAGGTTTTATTCTCCTCTAACTCTGTTATTGAATTTTTAGATGTCTCCAACTCCTTGTGTTTGAAGGTCTAACAATTGTTCTTTTTGTTTTTTTTTATAACTAAACCCATGTGAGATTTAAATTTCTCATTCTCTCTTAATCTTCTTCTATACCCATATGCAATAATGAATATTGGCCAAATTACTTTTATAAAATTGAAACATTGACTGACCACTCTAATGTAGTTCATTAAAGCATTTATTTTATTGTTTTTTACAACAAGAGAAAGGACTTATTTGATATGAATTAATAAATTAAGACCCCACTTAAAAGATCATGAAAATTCAAGGATTTAGATACTATTATTGCTCCTGAAACTTATGCATTGCGCATAGGGCAAGTGAGTAAGATCTAGTATTGAAATTAACAGTAATAATGCAAACATGAATGGGGTATTTCAAGGTGGAGACGTGGGCGTTTCCTCACCAAATGAGCAACTCTATTCCCAATTTTGACTTCATTTCTGAAGTACCAAACCGTCTTCTGCATACCCTTTTTTATTTTCTTGGATTGCATTACAATTGTGGCCTCTTTTGAATCACTTCTAAAACATGTATAGATTTGCTGAGTTTTATCGGACAGAATTATAATATTTGACTTACTTATTGTTGCATATTGCTATTTTTATTGTTAGTTTTGGGTGCATTGTTGTGTTTTGAGTTAAATTATAGTGTATATAAATAAAAGAGATATTTAAAATAAAAAAGAGAGAGAGAGAGAGTGAGGAGGTATTTTGGATCCTATGGGGAAATGGGTAAATGCAACCCTTACATGTGTGTGTCATATAGGATGGACGTGACTTAAAGAGCAAGCGCAAATACAAAGCCAAAGCCTACGGGACATGACATCCTTGGTTTTGCCTTTTGTTTGTGACTTGCAACTTGCTTCCTCGGCTAGCCTACCCTTGCCATCTTACTTCGAAGGGCGAATTTCAGATGTGAATGCATGAACATTCCTTAAATTGCCAACTGCGAGTGGGTCAGAATCTCAAATGCAAGCAATGCAAAAACACCTTTTGTACTCATTGACCTTAAGTCTGGATACCACAGAGTTTTTGGTTTCAATCCCAATGAATTTGCCTTGGTTTGTTGAGTTTCCAATCATAATTTTGTTACGATTCTTGATAAAAGGGTCCTTGAAAAGACTTATGATTCCCTAGCTTCGACATCTTATGTCCACATTCATCTTATGTCTTGTGAACTTATAATAAAATTACACTACAGTTGTTGCGCAATACCATGCCAATTAATCAATGATGTTGGCAGATGCTGGCCTCCCTCCTAGCCCTAGAATTAGATTAAGAACTGGGATAATGATTTCAGCACTTAGGAAAAATATTTCGTTTTCTTAAGAGACAAACACAAAAGTCTTTCTGCGTGGGACTCAATGCCTGCCTGGTGGTGGAACTTGCATACTGCAATGTAGCAGACAATCTTTTTTAAGCAAGAAATCGCAAAAATAAAAAATAAAAAGTCATCTTTCTTGTTTGTAATCACATTATGTAGCTAAAATTGTGACTGAATCATAGTTTTCTGAGATAATAAGCAGCAGCGTAGGAGGTGTAATCGTTTTTCATGCATATTTTCATATGTTATGCCCCCCAAAAACCTTCATACAACCCCACGCGCATGTCTCAATCAATCATTTTAGTTTTTCTCTCATTAGATTCTTGCATGTCTTGATTTCTCTTATTTCTGTTTCCATATGCTTAATCTAAGGGAATTCCAAGTCTGTAGTCTAACAACAGTTTGCATTAATGACTGAATACTGAATGCTTTATATAAACAGAGCTTGTGATTGGCTTTGAAATTCTACAAATAAAATTTTGTTTGATTCAATTTTCTGACAAGAGACCAATGGTGAAAATGGGGACTTGTATACAGCTTTCAGCTAACGTAGTGTTGACCAGCAATAGCTGCATCTAATCACATCTTACCAGACAACTCCACATGAGTAGGTCCTCCATACCCTTGTCTTTCCTTACATTTCCTTCTTTGTTTTTTTTGTATTTACAGTGTCAGGGTAGCATACAGCTGGCTGCAGTCTGAAATTTTTTGTACGGTAAAAGCAATGAATATTGCTTCACTTGTCAGGTTATTTGAGACTACGATGTTTAGCTGTTTAAAACATGATAAAAGAATTAAACAAGTGTAACGAATAGAGTTAGTACGGCTCTTATTCACATAAATTATTTCCCAAAATCCCCTCCACAATATGTTATTTAATTATTTGCCCACCCCAGTGTTTGATCAGCAGCTAGCTACCTTGAAACACAGTGCAGTTTGAGAGAGAGAGAGAGGGCTTTTAAATATGAGTGCAGACCACATATATTGCAATGGTGTTGCTGTAGTTTATATTTCTTCTTCTGTGTTTTGATCATTCTCTTTGTTGTTTTTGCCGTGGCTGATTGATAGGCTGCCGCTTTAAAGTTTAATCAAACAGGAAGAGAGGCTGCTGGTTCGTGAAGTGTTTTAGGGCTACCTAAAACATTTTTTCTGAAGCATAAAATACTTTTCATTGTTGATATTGGCAAGGATGTTACCAGATTATGATCCAAATGATAACGAAGCTGGAATGAAGCTTTTGGAGGAGTTGACCACAAATGCATACCAGATACAGCAGCAGGTACTCAGGGAAATACTGAATAGAAACGCGAAAACAGAATATCTTGGGGGTTGTCTCAATAGCCAGTTTGACGAGGAAGGTTTTAAGAAGAATGTTCCTGTCGTGAATTATGAAGATATCAAACCTTATATTGAGAGAATTGCAAATGGAGAGCCATCAGATATCATTTCAACTCAACCAATTACTGAGCTCCTTACAAGGTTCGTAAATATTTCTGTTTTAGTCATATTTCTTCCTAGAATTCTTGATTGAAGTGACCGAATTCATCCTTCTTGCAGCTCTGGTACTTCAGGAGGTCAGCCGAAAATGATGCCATCAACTGCTGAAGACTTGGTCCGGAAGACATTGTTTTATAACCTGCTTGTGCCAGTGATGAACAAGTGAGAAGTTTTGTTGTGTACGATTCTGTCCTTACCAATTCAGCTACTGTTTTGAAAATGAATATAACAGTAACGCTGAACAATTTTTCTATTGCCATTGTAAATTCCAGTTATGTGGATGGCTTGGACCAAGGAAAAGCGATGTATTTATTGTTTATCAAGCCCGAAATTAGAACTCCGTCTGGTTTGATGGCGAGGCCTGTGCTAACCAGCTACTACAAGAGCAGTAACTTCAGGAACCGGCCTTTCAATAGGTACAACATTTGTACAAGTCCTGATGAGACAATCTTGTGTCCTGACAGCAAGCAGAGTATGTACTGCCAATTACTCTGTGGTTTAGCACAGCGCGATGAGGTACTACGAGTCGGTGCTGTTTTTGCATCTGCCTTTCTGCGTGCCATAAAGTTTTTAGAAGATAACTGGGAAGAATTATGCAGCAGCATAAGAACCGGCAATATTAGTGACTGGATCACTGACCCCAGTTGCCGAAAAGCTGTATCGTTGATACTGAGCAAGCCTAATGTGAAATTGGCAGATTTGATAGAGAATGAATGTAGTGGTAAATCTTGGGAGGGGATAATTAAGAAACTTTGGCCGAGAACAAAGTACATTGAAGTTATTATTACAGGTTCTATGGCCCAGTATATTCCAACACTTGAATTTTACAGTGGTGGGCTTCCTCTAGTCTCAACAATGTATGCTTCTTCTGAATGTTACTTTGGGATCAATTTTAAACCTCTTTGCAATCCTTCTGACGTTTCTTACACCCTCCTCCCAAATATGGCCTACTTTGAGTTCTTACCCGTGGAAAAAAACAATGGAGAATTTCCTGAAGAAATCCACCGTAATGGCAGCAAACAAGAGGACGATAAAATGGTGGAAATAATCCAAATGGTTGATCTCATGGGTGTCAAACTTGGTCACTATTACGAACTTGTTGTCACAACTTTTACTGGTGAGTTTCATACTTTGATTTCAGTAGCATATTTATGGCTAGCTGGATCTCATGTTCTCACCGTTTTTCCTATTTTTGCTGCCTTTTGTTGTCAGGTCTATATAGATACAGAGTTGGAGACATTCTTATGGTGACAGGTTTTCACAACAAAGCTCCTCAATTTCGGTTTATGCATAGGAGAAATGTAGTATTAAGCATTGACACGGACAAAACCAATGAAGAAGATCTATTAAAAGCAGTGACACATGCAAAATTTCATATTGAGCCTCTTGGATTTCTCCTGACAGAATACACTAGCTATGCCGATACCTGCTCAGTTCCAGGCCACTATGTACTATTTTGGGAGATTAAGAAGAAAGGGAGCAATGATTTGCCAGAGCTTGATCCTGAGATAATGGAGAAATGCTGCTCCACAGTGGAAGAATCACTGGATTCCGTGTATAGAAGATGCAGGCAAAAAGATAATTCAATTGGACCATTGGAGATAAGAGTTGTGAGACATGGAACTTTTGATGCACTGATGGATTTATGTGTCTCTCAGGGTTCTTCTGTGAACCAATACAAGACACCCAGATGCATCAAATCTCAGGAAGCCATAAAGTTATTGAACTCAATGGTGGTAGGAAAGTTTTTCAACCAAAAAGTCCCATCTTGGGAACCATTTAGAACAATTGAAACAAACAAGTAAATGACTTTGAATTTGTAGGATTCAGAATTTGATTCGTAAAAGTTCTTGTCTTATTCTGTGTTTCTGTTTTTCCTTCACTTTCTGTGTATGCTGGATATTTATTCCAGGATTTGTATTCTAATTAGATTATTAATTAGATATAATAGCAATTGTCTCTCCGTTTGTGCAAATGCAAAATTCCACCGCCCCTCGGTTTCTTGAATTAAAAGTCGGCTCATCAATTTCAGACATGCCCTGTAATTGATTGTTGATAGAAATCAACTTCTGGTGCATTGAAAGCTTTGGGTGGGGGGAGAAGAGGCAACTATTTTCACCCCTTAAATTTAGATTGCTAGAGTTGAGATGTTCTATGGCACTGTCATTTTCTAGCAATTTATTTGGAAAAAAAAAGGTATCAAGAAACTGTGAATCTACAACTATGATAGGAATGAAGGCAAAGGCCAACGAGAGGCCACGAGTACTACAGGAGAAGTTAGGGTGGGGGGATGAGTTCCATGAAGGATGGAGAAAAAAGGAAAGGCGACGGTGGGAGCAACAGAACAGAATGGGGATACAAGCAAAATGGATAGTCTTTATAAACAGGAGGCCTTTGAGCTTTGTCTCAAGCATTTATGGGGAACATGTGGCTGTAACCGCCACCAATCTCTACCTCATCTGAAAGGAGGAGGTAATTGTACTGACAGGCACTCTCCTCCTCCCTCACCTTTCATTATTATTATCCCATTGCATTTGCACACACCCAGTACCTTGTCTTCCATATCTTACGGCTCCACTTGCATTACCTCTCTTTCATCCAATCAACACACAGCCATCCATTCATTCATTATACAACTTCATTATCATCGTCTAGTAGGTAACGATAGTTTATATTATGATGAGCGACACAATCTTATTACGCTGCATGGAACGGAATTTATGCATAGTTTGAAGATAACGACAAGTGATCAAGTATTAACATACTTGTTGCATCAGTACATAGTTAATATGTAGTGTCAAAACCTTAATAGCACTTTTTGCTAACCTGGCACATGGTGGAGTCAATGGACAATATATCTAAAGACTAAAACAGTGCTGTGATTTGGTAGGAAAGAAAGAAAAGCAAGAGATGGAGTATCAATCAATGTGTAAAGGGGAAAGAGATGTAACCATATATGCAAAGAAAGGGCTTGAAATGAAATATACATATACAAATATATATTTACAAATACATGGCGAAATGAAAGTTGTTGGAAAGCGATGATGTGTTGGACTCATGTTAGAGACAAAAGACAGGCTCTGTACCTGTCTTTGACTCCATTCCCGGAGGGTTGTGTGTGCTTTCATAAACCCTCCTGCCCCACTTCCAGTTTGTGTCATCGGTAAAAACTACAAATGAAACAACCGAAGATATGCATGTTGTATTAGACGAAGACTGTTCCATCAATTACTCTCTCTCAGTAAATGTTTTGGAACTTGCATTGGCTGAATGAAAGAATTGTGTTCTGTATCTGAATTTACAGAAGCATAGTAGAAAATAGAATGAGATGGCGACAAGTCTTGTCTTGATGTAGGGGATAAGCAGTGAAAGTGAGAGGATTAGAACAGAGTAGGAGGAGTGTGAGTCGTTGTTTTGACAAATTCGGCGGTGAGGTCCTACCGCACGCACCCCCATTCTTACAGCTGGCATCCGATATTGACTTTACATGTTCCATGTCTTGTCTGCCGGGCTTCAGTCAAATCCCAACACCACTCTTTGATGGTAAATATTATACCAATGGGCATGGGGTTAGCGCTGTCCATAAATCCATCGAAATACGTTTCCAAGTAAGATAGGCAAAATTTCTCGTGGGTACGGGGCTCGTCGGGACCCAACCTGTTCGGGCTGGAAAACGAGGCCGAACATCAAAGAACAAACTGTGCCCGTTTACAAACGGGTCGGGGACGGGACGAGAAATGATTCCCTTCCCTGGCCCGTTACCCCGTTAAGTACTATCGGCCGGTTTAAAATTATTTATGGGTTAGTTCATTAACCCGTTGACGGCCCAAAACAGACCCCGTTGTTACCAAATGAAAAAACCTAATTTTTCAGTCGTCAATCACAGTCACAGCCCTATTCTCCTTCATCATCTCGCCGCGGCTATTTCGATTTCTCTGCAAAAACGGTTTCTAACAAAGATAGAGGTTGGTTATCCAACCCTCTATATTTGAGATTTCAAAATTTTTCTTAAAGTTTGAATTCGTTTGACCATCATTGTGCTGTAATTTTATATTGGACTAATTATTCCCAATTTTTCCATTAGGCGTCTGAAATGATCTCACTTCCACGCATCAGTCGTCTTTCTTTCTTCATTTCCTTTTCAATTCCCTTATTTTTCTGATTGTTGAACAAATAAACACAGAGAGAAAGAAGAGAACAGAAGAAACATGTAAATCTGCGGGAAATTCAAACCACTGTTCTTCTATTAATTCTTGGTTCTCCTGAACAATGAACACAGGTTGTATTGCTTAATCCCACTAAAGCTCCTTTTGATATTGGGGCGAGCCACTGCTGTTATGAAATAGAGGCACTAGACATCAAATACTAATGGAGAAATGATTGGCTCACTAATGTTGGTGTTACCGAACAGTTTTCCAACTTTGCTTTCAGAGATCACTACAGTCCTAATTGAAGCCTAAGTCCCGCTATAATGAGCCTCTCTAATGGAGTTTGTCAAGAAATTTCCACTTAATTTGAAGTAAGCCAAGAGTTCGTTGGCAGTAATTGGTTTATTAAATTAAGTCAGTGGAGTCTACTTTTCTTCTTCCATTATCCATCCTCTTCTACTTTCTGAATCTTTTTGGTTCACCCTAGTAATGGATCAAAGTGGTTATATTGACGGGAAACTTTGTGAATTTGGGTAAAAATCATTTGGAGTACTTGGATTTCAATTACTCCCCGTAAGTATAAATAGGCTTTGATCTTCTCAGTTGCATACTTTTGACTTCTGTGTACCGAGAATTAAACCCAATCGAATAAAAGAAAGTTTGATTGGTTTTTCTGTACTTTTGAGAAGTTAAAGAGAGCATTTCAACTACAGTTTACAGACACCAACCAACGGTGGCTACGGCTGTTAGCAATTAGCGACTAAAGTTGCCACCACATGTGGCTGAAAATTGAGATCACAATTAGTGGCTGAAAACAGTCCATCTGAATCAGTACTCTCATTGGCCCAAGTGGCATTCAAGCCCCCACAGATTAGGAAGCGGAGGTAAGAAGAACCCGCAGTCTACTTCACAAATTCGATTTCCAAAACTGTCCTTGAGTTGACAACAAGTTCAGCGAAGAACCACCCGCAGTCTACTTCATAAATTCGATTTCCAAAACTATCCCTGAGTTGACAGCAAGTTCACCGTCCAGTAGGAAGTTGACACGTCGAGGATTGTGAAAGGTTGCCGTATCAATTGCAATTAGAAAGGACAGGACACGCGGCAGCGGACGTGTGGGTTGTCTGCCACGTGGTGAGCATGGAGGGATTCCGAATACAAGAAAATGGAAATCACAACCGCACAATCAAACCACGTGCATTCATTCATTCATTCAATTTGATCCTCTCAAAAAGATATTTTTAGTTATTAATTTTATCAAATTTAATTACCACTAAAAATTAAAAATAATATATTAAATATTTTTTAATAATAATAAAAAAATATGTAAGTGTAAATGGACTCTTAAAATTTGTCATTTAGCAGGATTTTAAAAAGAGGGGTTAGTTGGAAAGTTGGGAGGGGTATTTAGCACTAGTCGTTGCCTAAATGCCCAAGCCCAAAAGTCCTGGCGTAATTTGAATATAGCCAACAAAAACCAGTATAAACAAAATGCAATAAAATAAAACCGACGAAGGGAAGGGGAAGAAGAAGCAGGAGTCGTCGCCGTCCACGACAATGAACCTCAAATCTTCAGTCACATGCTGAAATTATTTTGTATGTTGTACCTTCATGTTTAATTATGAGCCGAGTTTGTAGGGGTGATTATATTATATCATAAATCAACGAGTTTTCATTGGCTCACCGGGGTTTTCAACTAAATTTTTCCGCTTGGGTTGAAGGTTTCGTTTTCCTCCCAGAATTTTAATAATTTATTTAATGTCGTAGTAACTGTTTTCTCTGAGCTGTTGTGTTGTTTATATATATATATTATTTGGCTGGTTTCGTAGCAGAAGCGTGATATCTCCTAAGATGTTTAAGAACACATTTCAGTCTGGATTCTTGTCTATCTTATAGCCTTGACTAAGTTCTCTCTCTGTCTCTTCCTGGTGCATATTGTATATTCCTAATCCACCCTGAATTTGTTTCTCCGATATTCTTCGGAATTTGTAGGAGCAAACCTCTGCAGATCTGGAATAAAGAAGGTCAGTTGCTGTTTTGTTCTTTGTAGCTGGTTATCATATGTTGAGATGCAATTGGATGGCAGCTTGCTTCTGAATTTTTCATGTAGTTAATCATCTTTGCTGCGGTCCAAAATTCGTTTTCATATGTTTATACAACATGAGTTTGGATAGTTTCTTCTATACTTCGGTCGGTAGTGATAATAGAATTGGCTTGTGTTGTTATTTAAGTTCCATATTTCTCTGATGGAAGAAAGAGGAGATGTGTTGGGTGGCGTGGGGGCATTAGGGAGTCACATCTTATCTTGCTTAAAGTCCATAAGTAGGCAGGATATAAATTGATTATATATAGCAGGTAAACACATAAGATACACAATTCGTGCAAGGGTTATCCAAGAACATGAAAGAGATAAAGTGCATTGATTTTTTTTTCCTTTCTCGAATGTTTTCTGCTTTCCATATAATTTAACTGGATTATTGTAAAAATGTTTTTATGATTGCGTACGTGGACATGCCAAATTTTGTAAGCACATCATATTTAGTGTTTGAAGGATATCAACACTACGAGTCATTTGGCTTCGAGTTTAAGCATAGTTATAATATAACATTTGTACATTGAAATATACAAAGTCATATTCCTATTGGGCAATTGGCAAACAATTTTAAAATATGAAATACTGAAACTTTTATGCTATTTCTCACTATCTGTTATTTGAGTTAGCATGACATTAAAGGTTCTAATTGACCTTTAAACTAAACAGGTTATGTATTTCTCTTTGTTTAGCTATGATATCGACAAATATTCGTTCATTGCTTGTGCTATCAGCCATTTTCCGTGTCATTTTGATTCTCTATGGAGAGTGGCAAGACTTTCATATGGAGGTTAGATACACAGATGTAGATTATCTTGTCTTTTCTGATGCTGCTTCCTTAATGGCTTCTGGAGAGTCCCCATACAAGAGGACCACATATCGATATTCACCTTTGTTAGCATTTCTACTTATTCCAAATTCAATTATTCATCGCTCATGGGGGAAATTTCTTTTCTCAGCTTCAGGTGCAAAAGTTTTCCTTTTCAGATGTAAAAATCTAACTTCCATACTAGGTGTGTTTTTAATAAAGTGGTTGACAGTAAATTCTTTTTGAAATTGTCAATTTCCTTGTTGAAATAACTTAAATGCATAGTATCGTAATTTATGACGACGTACTACTTGTAGGTGCTGCCTAGTATCACCCTGTTTGTCCTTGTTTCATTCAAGTGCAGAGGTGTTTTCAAGTGGTACCTAAAGAAAGTTGAATACGTACATGGACCTCTTGAATAGATTAGACCTTTCTCCCCCTATGCATGTTATAGGAAAATATTGCTTTTGTAGTTATAATACTAAAAATGACTTAATATTTAGATGTTAATATAAATTAATTTATCCCTTTGTCATATAGTATATGAGGGTATTTATGGTCCTATCATAAGTTTTTGCACAATCTATATGTTTTAGCAAATAAAGCAAATAGCATAAGGAATATTTGGTATATTTAGCACTGATCAAAATCTTGTTCACATAACAGATTTACTTGTGGGCTTGTTTATTCATTCTATTTTGAAGCTGCGGAAGGTGCCTGAGGATCTATGCATGTATTCTGTAGTGGCATGGCTCTTCAATCCATTTACCTTCACCATTGGAACCCGTGGGAACTGTGAACCCATTGTTTGTGCCATGCTTTTGTGGATCATAATCTGTCTTTTGAATGGTAGGTTTCTACTTTCATTTTAAAATTTCAAATAAATAAAATTGCCACAGTTTCGTCCTATATTGAGTATTAAGGAGCTTTATATCTTCCTACTGATGCCTTAAAGTGGATTTATCTTCCTGGTAATTCAATCATCGGAAAAATGTATTTTCAAGATAAGGGACGTAAATATTTGGGAAAGATTCCCTTAATTTCTCCTTTCTTAAACATTTTTTTCACAAAACTAGTGGTTAACTTTATAGTGTACACAATTATGTCCATGGTATAAAACTGTTTAATGTCTAAGTTGTAGATCTTGGGTTTGATAAACAGAAAATCTAGTATGGAAAAATTTTAGCCCTGAATTATGAGTATTGAAACTGTCATGATGAAAGCATACTTGTGTAATTGATATTCAATCACTGTTGTCTTCTTCATTGTTTGATAAATAGAAAGATCATAGTATTAAAAGTTATTTAATGTGGAATCTTGTCCTTATATTTGTGGATTACTTCATTTTTCTCCGTTTGGGAGTGTTTTGTACATTGTGTCTGTTAAAGAGATAATAGTTTAGAAAGAAGAAAATTTGGGGGTAAAAAAACTTCTGAAAGATGAATAAAAGGATGTGCATACTTTGTCCGACAAAATCCGAACTTTGTAAAATAGAAGCACTGGATGTCAAATATGACTAGTGAGTGGCCCACTAAAGTTGGTGTTAGCGAACACTTTTCCAACTTTGCTTTCGAAGCATAATAGAATCCCCGCAGTCCCAATTGAAGCCTAAGTCCTGCTATAAGGAGCCTCTATGATGAAGCTTGTCAAGAAAGTTCCACTTCATTTGAAGAATGCCAAGAGTTTGTCTGCAGTCATTGGTTTATAATTAAGTCAATGGAGTCTCCTTTTCTTCTTCTTTTGTCCATCCTCTTCTACTTTCTGTCTCTTTTTCCATTCCGCCAAGTAATGACCAAACTGGTCATATTGATGGAAAATATTGTGAATTGGGGTAAATGTATGGGGTTTCCATTTGAAGTACTTTGATTTCAGTTAGATCATTATTTACCTCAACCCAATGAGGCAGGTTGAGATTGTTCTTGTTTATGAAATGATGCTTGGCTTTAGTGAGTACCACTTAGGTCAATGATGAGAAAGTAAGCCTTTTATATGGAGCACTTGGTAGCACAGCATTATGCAGATAGGACATAGTGTTGTTTTCGGTGGATAACATGACAATCTATTATGAAGATGGTACATTTAATAAATAGCGGACTTGGTTTTCTGATACAATATGACTATATGTATTAAACGGCAATGTTATAGAGTGGACTATATGGTGGGAAATATTCTACGTAGATTGCTTTCATTTTCTTTATGGCTTTGAAATTTTTAGTTTCAATTCTCTTATTGGTTATGACGAGTCTATTTTGGTTTGGGCCATGAAGTGTTTGATTATTATATAACAGGCAGATCTGATATCATTGATGTTGAATAAACTAAAGCCTGGTGTTTCTTGTTCGCAGGTAATGTGCTACAAGCTGCATTTTGGTATGGGCTTATTGTCCATTTCAGAATTTATCCTATAATTTATGTGCTTCCTATTGTCCTGATACTTGATCCACGCTTCTTCCGATTTGGTTTGAAGCCCAAGCTCCAGAATTGGAGCGGTAATCGAGACAAAACTCCTCAAAGTATTAATAAAGGAGCCGATCAATATGATTTATGGACAGCTTTAAAAACTGTATTTACAAAAGAAAGGGTAATGTTTGGGCTGGTATCTGGAGCTGTTTTCCTTTCTTGTAATGGGCTTTTCTTCTACTTATACAGATGGGAGTTCTTACATGAAGCATTGCTATATCATCTTACTCGTACAGATCCTCGACACAATTTTTCTATATATTTCTATCACATCTATCTCCATTATGATCTAGAGTTCTCGATGGTGGAAAAGCTCATCTCCTTTTTGCCCCAATTTACAGTGCAGCTGGTTCTCATTTTCTGTTTTGCTCAAGATCTAGCATTTTGCCTTTTTATACAGACAGTGGCATTTGTGGCATTCAATAAGGTTTGTTTATCAACAAGTGCACTTCTATATAACTTTTAAGATACCAGTTTTGTCTATAGAATATTGGAATGAGAAGCACATAGGTATTTTCCCTGTCAGATTTTGTGATCATCATATCTCTCTGATTCTCGCTACGGTGCTGGATTGATTTCTTTTACAGGTTGTGACAGCGCAGTACTTCGTGTGGTTCTTTTGCTTGTTGCCCCTGATACTGCCATGGAGCAACATGAAGCTTAAGTGGGAAGGCGCAAGTTGCATTCTCGTGTGGATGGGTGCTCAACTCCATTGGTTGATGTGGGGTTACTTGCTGGAATTTAAGGGTCAGAATGTCTTCCTACAACTGTGGCTCGCAAGCTTACTGTTTCTGGCTGCTAACACGTTCGTCCTGATCAAGATTATCTGTCGCCAAATATACTCCCCGATCTTTCATCGGCTAGAAAATGCAACTTTAAAGAATGCAGTTAAAAATGAGTAGTTGAACTAGTTCTTGAATTTCAAGTTAAAAATTTTGGCCGTAGTAGCTTGACATATACACTCAAACTTGAAGGAAAGATTTTGCACCATTTAGTAATTACAATTTCTCTGTATTCATAAGACAAAAGTAATGATAGCAGAAATGGTCCATGATGCAATTATTCAAACTCCAATTTCAACTCGGGATTAAAATTGTTATTTCGGTCTTTCCTTTACTCCCTTTACATTATTCTCTTTCTTTCCCGGGGATTCTCATCTCTGTACGTCGACGTTAGCGGGACTGGTCAGGTGTATGCCTAACCCACATACCGCCTAAGCAATTAACCCGCAAGTTTTTTCTATCCTTCTCCGATCAAAGCCCTTAATTTCTTGCCCTTTCTAGCGTATTTGCCTGCAAATTACGCTTATTTATACACAAGTTTTCTTCCATCGATGTCGTTAACAGTTGTACGTGTTTCTTCATCAAATCCTAATAAAGAAAATGCTCAGTTCGGGACCATTATTCCCCTCGGGAGTCAGCATATAATATGTCTCCGATTCTTTAGACCCAATCACCCGCTCAAATTGTGCACGCATGTAAGTCAAATCTCATCTGTTGCGGCCGGTTGGCCACCGGCGCCATCTGTAGGTACCACTCCGGCCCCCATTGACACCGCATGCAGCGTTTGCATGAAAGCGAAATCTTCTTCAGTCGCCTCCCTCTTCACTCCATAGCCAGATTTTCTTCCATTACAATACATTGTCCATATGGGCTCATCTACAATCTTCGTCTTCTCCGCCGGCTTCTTTTCACACTCTAGCGCGATCCTCAAGAGCCCTGATCCCATATGCTGGAGAAGTTTTCCGGTCGGTGTGGCCAGCTCCAGTAAAAGAAGCGGAAGACACCCCGGGTTCACTTGTATCAGAAGGTTAACCCTCGCCTTCCGGTGCCCGAAAAGCGTACCGGTTACACGAGTCCCGCCGCGCACATGACCGTCGTGTGGTCGGCCTCCAGGAAGCGAGACGGGAAGCTTGCATGCCGGCGCAATGATCGGAAATGACCGGAAAAGAGAACGGAAGCGCCTCAAGATATTTTTGGATTTTAACAAGTCTTTCTTCTTTGATGGTTGGAGGGAGATTGAGGGGACAGCTGGGGATAATGAGCTTCCTTGGGAAGGTGATAGCGGCGGCGGCTGCGGAGGTGTTGTCATGCCCAAACGATGATGTGTACTGTGTAGAGCTTATCAATTTGTGAGCTGCTGGTTAGGTCAACGTAAATGGTGGTGGCATGCACGTTCGCAGTCAGCCATGGACTTAAATTAATTATTGTTAATTAATTATTAATTATTGATTAGTTCATATAGTTTCAAAGTGTCGGTCCGTTTTGATTATTGCCATAAAAGTAGGCCGAAGAGGTAGGTTGACTTTTTGACCTCCGCTAAAAAACATTCACATGCGCGCACTCGGAGTTGAACATTTGACTTGGTAAAGTCTTTAATAAGCAGAATTTGACTTCCGTCTACTGAGAATTAAAGAAAACAAGGGTTTGTGGAAATGTCAACAGTCACTGAATCAATCAACATACCCAATCAAAACTTTGTCGAGAACAGACAGCTTCAATCGTCAGACCTAAGCTACATACATGATTCTTTAACAGTGTAAGATCACTCACTCGGTTTATACATACATTCTACAAGCGGAATCATAGCACTAGGCTTTCTTGCTTCATACACTAGTTATTTTCATGCCATCCTTGACTTCGTTTTCTGCAACGTGTTTTGATAAATCCTTTCTTGCTTCATTTCATTTCCATTTATCATCATCTGCTAACATGCCATGAAAGAAATGGTGATTCATTGGTGATTGCATTCCTTTCATCACTTCAACAGCGGGGAAACGTCGTACATGCAAGTCCATCTTACTGTACATTAGGCTCGCAATGGCTCTGTCGATTACATTGGTCTCCGTTTCTGTTGCTTTCTTCTTCTCAGGCCTGGCCATTTAAGTCATGTTTTGATTAAAAAGAGTTTAAATCGCTTGGAGGAGTTAATTTTAGACCAATTACTCTATGCAGACTCGTAGAAGATTGATCTGGTTTAGATCATTCGTAAGAATGATAAGAGGCTTCTAGTTAGACTATAAGAGATCTGAGTTCTCATTCCAATTTACTTCCATTCATTGCAGAAATGACTCCATAGAAAATTTTAGCTCAAAACAATTGTCAGAATAATGTCAAGGAATTTCTTCAGAATTGAATAACCACATTACCTCGTGTTCATATAATGACTTGTCAATTGAGGAGCTTCTGCTAAAAACTCCTCATTTGGCCTCAATGTTGGCACTTGTTGTTTTGATTTCTCAGCAAGCCGGTACAGGGCATCACGGAAGCAGATTCGGGTCTCATCAGTCAACTGCTAGGATTATTATAAAGAACAAATTATTAGCAAATATGATTAATGATTTAACTTATCATTGTGGTTCTTACGGCGAGTTCCAAGATAATCTACCTGCTCCATCACCATTTTCAGCTCCTCCAACACAGATTCTTCAAGCCATGATTCTTCATCTACAAGTTCATTTGTAACTTCCTTCTCAGAAGGAACCTGGGGTTTGACCAAAGGCACCTTTAAAAAAAATACCATGATAAGTTCTACAAAACAAAAACAAACATTTTGTAAAACAAGTTGGGCAGAAAATATATCTTTTGCCTATCTTTTTTCTGCTCTCTCTCCCTGTCTCACTATCACTCTCTTTATATTTGTTTGTGTATTTGTCTGCATTTATGTGTGATCTTGGGTATGTCTACAACACACAGGGATTTTACAATTTTTTCAGGCACATAGAAACAAGTTACGGCTTCCCTCATTCTCATTCATCTACCTTTCACACACCATCACCCTTTTTTGATTTAGGAAGCATTACGATGCCTGTATAATCTACATAGAAAAATATAAAGAACTCCTGACAGAAAAAGTATTTGAAATGGTTCTCCAGACCTATGCATAGGAATTTGAACTTATCTTAAAAGCTTTTCAGAATCGACAATGTTTCTGGCACAACCATCACAACATGAAACAAAATTTTCAAAGGAAAGACAATTGAAACTAGTAAATTCTTCGACTTGCTGCAAATAAACCCAGGCATGGAAAAAATGTGCTGAACAACTGCTAAATCATTAAAACTGTAGCAAGAAAAATTGTAACTCCAGGAAAACTTTTGGATTCAAAAGTGTCCAAGCAACCATCTTTAAGGTAGAGAGCCAAACTGAATTAGGAGTTTCAAATGAACAACCAAGAATTTCAGTCCAAACTAGTGCCAGCACTGCTAACTATTAAACATTCAGCTCTGAATTGATGAGCACAAGGAAAATCTCACCTTTATTGCTAGGAACTTGGGCTCCGAGTCACAAGGAATAAATGGTGAAGCAACTACTTCACTGTGCTTAGAATCCACTGATGGGGAAAATGAGTGTGTTTTCAGATACTTGGAGCTTCCTGTAATATGTTTGTCACTGGAATTCCTTTCTAAATCTAAACTTGGGCCTGCTGCAAGATCATTACTCGGTAACACACCATATTGAGACCCAGGAGGAAAGTAAAATGACTCGTGAAGATCTTCAGTCCCAGGTGGATCCTCAATTAAGGAATCTCTGCAAGAAGGGCAAAAAGGATGAAGACTGAAAATAAAAAAGACATCATTTTAATTAAGGAAAAGCTGTAAAACGTTAGTTAACTTCGACATCCCATGGATACTAAATGGCTCTATTGTATTCTATGTAGCTATTAAGGGACAAAAGTCTGATCTTAAAATAAGTCATTAAAGGATAGGTATGTCCTCACCATAAAGGATGGCATAAGATCATTTGCAGGAGAATATAGAAACAAAACACTATAGCCATTGTCATGATGCCTGCAAATTCACTGATGATCTGGTCGTAGAGATAATTCTTTTAGAACACAAAACCATTTTGGAGCATTTAATTTCCATGGGGTGTGGATGTATGCTGTTGATCTATATAGAGCCTAAAGCATTTGCGAAACTACATGATTTCCTACACGCGTTAAATCAAGTATCTTAATCCCAGAAGTTACGCTTGTACAAGAATATGTCATCCAGCTGTTCAATGCCTGCAAAGTGATCCAGCTGGCGATCTGTGCTTTCATTCAAAATGGCGGTCCTTTGCTGAGACTCATCTGATGATCCGGCATATATGCTTGAGCCACTAGAGTGACTTTTATCTTGGATAGAAGATTCAATGTTATCTTCGTTACAAAAATCATTGAAGTTGAATTCTTCCCCCATTGTGTTTGTATCCATACTGAAGTATTTGTCAGGTGATACAAAATTTTCAGGAGAGTATGTTCCCCATTTTGACAAGATTTCAATTTCCGGAGACAACGGAACCCCATCTGCAAATTCTTGATACTTGGAGACAACAAGACCATCAACAGCTTTCCCAAAATACCACTCCATGAGTATTATCTGAACTAAAAGATCAACACTTCAGAAAAGTAGCACAAAGTCTCACTAGGAAATTACGAGCTCAAAAATTTCTACCCTGAAGTATTGACAAAAAGGATAGTGAAAACATTATTCCGTGGATCCTATTCAACTACGAGTGTCAATCACACAATCTAAGTATATATTTTGGATTCAAGCCACAGCTATTGTGAAATAGAGTCGCTAGTTGTTCATGACAAGCGAGCGAAATGGCTAGTTATCTTTAACTATTATCCATACAAAATCCTCAAGAGTTGAGTGAAACTGCAAGGACAGCAGTTACATACCCATAATCTAATACCAAGAATCAAACAAATAAAATTTAGCCATTAATATATATATATGTATATATATATATATATAGAAAAGAAACATAAAACACTGATCAATCCACAAGTAGAATTCTCTACAAACCAAAATCATATTATCATTAGAGATCAGGTAAGGCATAATAAATTCCACTACCAGCTGAGAATCTAACACCCAACAATATCAATCAATGCCACCAAGTTGTAAACATGCTCTCAAAACATAATCGCATACATAAAGTTCACAATTCATGTAACGTATGGGGAAAAAAATTTTAAAAAAATAAATGAGAAAGGCAAACCTTGTGGTTAGTAAGAGAGATTCCGAAAAACTAAACCAACCCAGATGAAGAGACCGATTGAAATGAATGAAATTTTGAATGGTAATTTTTTCAGAAGTTAAAAAGAGTATTTCAGCTACAGTTTCTGACGGCGGCTATGGCTCTTTACAATTAGCGATGCAGAGCAGACTTATATCTTTTTAAAATATTTAAAATTTAAAATTAATATTGAGAATGGAGTCAAAGCCACTGGACATCACTTGTGGCTGAAAACTGATGACCCAATTAGTGGCTGAAAACTCTCCATCTAAATCAGTAGTCTCATTGGCCAACGCAGGTCCCACGGTTTAGGAAACCTAGGGGAGAAGATCACGCTGTCCACTTCATAAATTCGATTTCCAAAACTATCCCAACAAGTTCGCTCAAAACTCAAGTGCTCATGAATGACATGTCCAGTACGAAGTTGACACGTCGATGAATGTGAAAGGTTCACTAGTGAATGGGCGGAAAGAGTTCTTGAAAGGGACAGACACGCGGCAGTAGACGCGTGGGAGTATCTGCCACGTAGTCGGCATTCCGAGTATAATGAAATCACAACCACACAATCAAACCACGTGCATTTGTTTTTATCTAATTTTTTAATCAACATTAAATATTTAATATAAAAAATTTAATACAAGCAAATAAATCAGGGATTATTTTACGAAAGAGAGGGGTTGTTTAGAAAAATGGTGGGGGTATTTA
Source organism: Xylocarpus granatum (assembly GCA_019650275.1). NCBI lineage: Eukaryota > Viridiplantae > Streptophyta > Magnoliopsida > Sapindales > Meliaceae > Xylocarpus > Xylocarpus granatum. Next base: position 161,743 of record BNST01002826.1, read on the forward strand.
GCATTACTCGTTGCTTAAAAGGGCCCCTGGTCCAATTCGAATATAGCCCACAGAATAATAATCAATATAACAAATTGCAATAAAACCGACGGCAAAGGGAAGAGGAATATAAGAGGAGGAGCAGTCCCCCACCAAGAACCTCAAATCTTCCAGCTGATACTTGGAAGAACCTTTTTTCTTAACAAACAGGTGTTAAGTCATACGACTCGTGCATTATTTGTCTTAATGGTTTGGATAATCTGCAATTACGTGCTCAGATTATTTTGTATGTTGCAGCTTTAATATGTCTAATTATAAGCCGAGCTTGTTGGGGTTGTTAAATTATATTACGAGTCAATGAATTTTCATGGGCTCACCTGGGTTTTTAACAATATCATTTCACTTGGGTTGCGTTTTAATTTTTTTTGTAGGTTTTGTTTTCCTCCCAGAACTATAGTAATATGTTTAGGAACACATTTCAGTCTGGATTCTTGTCTATCTTATACAGTCTTGGGTAAGTTCGTTCTCTGTCTCTTCTTGGTGCATGTTGGATATTCCTAATCTATCCTGAATTTGTTTCTCTGATATTATTTGGAATTTGTAGGAGCAAACCTCTGCAGATCTGGGATAAAGAAGGTCGGTAGCTTTTTTGTTCTATTGTTGCTGGTTATCATACGTTGACACGTATTTGGATTGCAATTTGCGTCTGAATTTTTCGTGTAGTTAATCATCTTTGCTGCTGTCAAAACTCGTTTTCTTATGTTTATACAACATGAGCTTGGAGAAATTGTTAGTTTCTTCTATATTTCGGTCGGTAGTGAATGATAAAATTGGTTTGTGTTGTTTATGTAATTTCATAATTCTCTGGTGGAAGAAAGAGGAGGTGTGTTGGGTGGTGTGGGGGCATTGAGGAGTCGCATCTTATCTTGCTTAAACTCTATAAGTACGTAGGATAAGAATTAATTATACAGGGAAGATACATGTATATGATACAGTCTTTGGCATTATTAAGGAGTATTTAATCTGGAAAAATGTCAGTGGTTGCTGTTTAAGCTGATGCTTCATCACCGGGTAATTTTTTTCAAGATTGTAGAATTCTGTTGACTTGGGACAAATTACAGCCTTTTCACAGTGAGAGAAAAGAAGAAGGCTAGAGTTTTATACTGTGTTTTTATTGCAAGGGTTTGTTTTGGATTGCATTCCCTCCTGATTTCTTTATCCGAAATATTTCTTTCTGAGATTGCAATATTTCTATTAAGATAACTGTGGTCTGAAAATTTATTCCAGGACTGTCAATGAGCAATCATGTTTTGAATAATGCAAACATACAGTTTAAAATATTTTAGTGGGTAAATTTTTCCTTATCCCCCATTATGTAGCCATTTTAAATTCATTCCTATGTTGGTATCTTTTAATTACTTGGTATGGTGGTGAGGTTACTACTTTTTTTTACTGCATGTAATTTGTTCGCAATCTTTCTGCAGTTGTTGATGGCCATGTAAAACGATCACATGATGAAGACATACAATCCAATGTCCTTGAAATAATTGGATCAAATATACAATCTACGTATATTACATGCCCAGCAGACCCAGCTGCAACCCTTGGTATAAAACTTCCGTTTGTGGTTATGATTGTGAAGAACCTGAAGAAATATTTCACATTTGAGATTCAAGTACTGGATGACAAGAATGTTCGACGTCGTTTTCGAGCTTCTAACTTCCAAGTGTGTAAGTTTGCCCATGTTTTTTGATGTTATGTTCAAATTACCTTATCTTTTTATTATTTCTTAGAATCTTGTCATTTGTGTTCCAGAAATTAGTAGGTAATGGTTGTTTTTGAATTATTATTTTCTGAAGAAATTCTTCTAGGAATAGTGAAATTAATTTTGTTGCCCAATATCTTATAAAGTAGTTTTTTCAAATTTTAGTTTTTTTTTGTGGCTACAGATGTGAACGTGACAATATACATTTCAATTATTTGTATAATTTGGTTTATTGTTTTTAAAATTTTCAGTCTGTCACACGGGTGAAACCATATATCTGCACAATGCCACTGAGGTTGGATGAAGGGTGGAATCAAATCCAGTTGAATCTGACTGATTTTACCAGGAGAGCATACGGAACCAACTATGTTGAGACTTTGCGAGTTCAGGTTCATGCAAATTGTCGACTGAGAAGGATATATTTCTCTGATCGCCTATACTCGGAAGAAGAACTCCCACCAGAATTCAAACTCTATCTTCCAGTGCAGGTAAGTTGGACCATGTCATGTTTTTGTTAGTTATAAAATCTAGGCTCTTGTAGCTTATCTTTGATGGTCAATTCTTATTCTTTATCTGATATTTTGATTGCAGAAAACATAAACTTTCGGGGAGGAGAGTCACACTTAACAACTAAGTGAAATAGCTGTTCTCGGATTCTATTTGTTATACCATTCTGTCAGTTGCCAACACACTATTATCTGAATTGTTCGTTAACATTTTATGATATGAACAAAATCAGATATCTAGAACTGATCCCCCTGGCAGTCTGCGGAGTCTTCCAGGGTGATTTGAGTGGTATTACACGAAGGATTTCTTGCTCTTTTATGCCATGGGCACCTATAATTGCGCCTTCAAATTTCTACTAATCAGTTAAGTTTATTTTTGGTATTGTGATACAGAATTATTGCGTGGTCGCAGAACATCTACTGATTTAGAATTAGAAGACCCTCGGTAGTTATATCTTTTATGCTACGCTATGGGCGCACTTTACCATCACCATCAATCATAAATTTGGTGATTTAAGGATACTAACAATTTGATGCTAAAGTAATACATTTTGAAATATGTAGTTGCAGGTAAGTGTTAGGACAAAAGCGAACTGTATCATAAAAACGATTGATATTGATGAGAGCTAGTGGTTGTATCAGTGTTGTATTAATGTTCCTCTTCACTGGAACAGAGTGCTATCAATCTACAGAGTATGGTTTTCCATTGAAACGCGGGACGAGAATGAGCATTTGACGCCATTGATTGCATCAGTTTGTCCAAAAATTCATAACTGCATGGCTTTTTTAAAGTGCAGAATAAGATAGCCAACATTTCAGCCTTCCTATCCCATATGTGCGAATTCCATCAGTTTACAGCATATTCTTACAAATTCTATGCAATAGCTAGAATTAATATTCTCTGTGCCAGTTGCTGCCTAACAATTAGCGTTAGCATTTTTCTCTATTATTTCAGCCAACTGCATCTAAATCAACTTCTGCATCTGTCTCTCCATCTATCATCCCTGCATCAGCTTCAGCATCTGCATCCAACTGCCCAGTTTCTTGACCAATATCAGTGTCGGAGCACTGCTTCTGCTGTTCCTCTGGTGTTGGAGTCCCACCTTGGGAGATATTTCCAGTTCCAGCTGTAGCATCAGTGTCCATTGGAGCTGCTGAGGCTTCGAGATCATCTCTGATTCCTTCACCATCAATTTCGTTTGCAGACATTGCAACCTTTAACGAAAAACAGAGCAAAATTATACAAAATCTAGTAAACAAGAAACTTCTTCATTATGAGGAACAGTAGATGTGGTCCATAATAATTAGAGCTGCATATCCCCTCTTGTGTCAACCACAAGGGCCCTTTAACAAAAAAGAATTTAGAACATATAAGATATGACGATTGAGAGTCATATTTTTGTATCCTGATGATCTAACTTTGGGCGCTACCAATTTTCAGCTCTCTCTTCTTGCCTCACAAGCTAAAATCTGAACATTTAATTAAAGTTAAAACCTTTCATGGTCTCTTCGTCAGAGCACAACCTCTAAAAAGCAGAGCCTTCAAGAAAGAAAAACGTCACAGCAATGATAAGTCCAAGCACAAATATGCTTCAGCTTTTATACTTTATCAGACAGGAGAAATGAAGTCTCCCCACTCTCTCACATTAGATCCTTAATATGGTAAATCCTTTTCAGTTCCTGTTTAGGTCAAGGCAATCACAAAATATGGGCAAATTACATGAAAGAATAGATGGAAGATTTAAGGCAAGTGTAAAACCAATTCAGCAAACATTCTTTTCTCTTTTGCCCTTGTTAGTTGGGGGAAGGATTTTACGAACTACATATCCACAGTAAATGAGCTGAGTTCAGAACCACATCAAATGTTAATTGTGTTGATTCCTGATCAAACTAGCTCTGGGCTTGAGCTTGCAAGTTAAACTAGGTTCTACTCAACACTCAAAAAATTAAGCACCTTTGTTTAAATGTGTACAAGCTTATTTCCAGATTAATAACTAATTAGAAGCACTCAAATATAAGTGTTAAGTTCAGAATTCCTACACTAGATATCTGAGACTATTAGAGTCATGTTAGTTAAGAGTTCGCTGACACTCTACAAGTCAAATACATCTTGGTTTGACAAGTAACACAAATACAGATACATTTAAAGGTAAAACCCAGATGCTAAAAAGATCCTGTAATTCACATCTACACCATGTTTAACTTTTCATTCTTACTAAAATATTTAAGTAAAAGAGTAGAAGATTTGAAAGCTAAATGTTGGCTTAGATACCTGATTTTCTTCAGCTTGAGACAGAGTGCCCTTTATATCTTCCTTTTTGGCACGTTTGGGCCTGTCATTTGCTTTAGCTTGGTATTTGGACCGAACATGAGGCGGCAGAAGTTCTAGTGGCACAACTCCTTCAATACCATGTTCAGTAAACTGCAACGATATTTATACAAGTCTTGTCAGACTAATTGAAACCAGATTGCATATTGAAAAGGTCTTGGATGAGTTCAAATCATACTCTAGAAAACCCATCCAAGTCCTGACGAGCTGAAAAACGGAGACCTTTCCAGCAATAAACCTGCACCAAGAATCTCAGGAAATTACATATGTATGTACACACACACACACACACACACACACAAAACCATGCACATGCCGCACAGAAACGCTAAAGAAAGATGAACACAATTTTTTAGTACAAGGCCACTGGTCTGTACTAGGAAAAATTTGAAATATTTGCATGCTTTACAACAAAAATGCAAATATATCGCAACCTTTGAATATAGTGACTTTCAACATTCAAAAGAAACAGAAAATATTTGTTAACAAGGACAAAGCCTTTCTTCAGATAGAACAGTCTGACATCTCCATTTTTGCACGGCAACCTAATTTATCTAATCTTCCAACTACCATTATAATTCAGGACTCAAGATACAAAACATCTAGAGGTCCACACTAATGCATTTTCATTTAGGTAGTAATCAGGCAGTCAAGATATTCTTATATACCACGTGAATCAATCTTTCTTTCGAACAAAAGAAAAAAGTTCAATCAATCTTTAGAACAAAAAAGGTGCAATAGATTTTATCTGTGGCACACTTCTCAAGTCCCACTATCCGTCAGTACTTCAAACTCTTCCTCCAATTCTTAGTTCTTCCAGTATTTTCTTCTAATTTAGAAGGTAGCATGTACCCCACAAGACAACTTTTAGTTGCCAAAGCTATTTATTTATCTCCAACATGCCAAATTTTACATTTCCAAGTATAAGTTTAATAACTGTTGCACTGTTCAAGAAACATTGCTTCCTCTACCTTCCACAAGCAATACACCCAGAAAGTAATCATCGTAATATCTACAAACATATACTTTCCAGAAGCAGTACTCCAAGAAACAACTGCACACAAGAACTTTGATATTATTGTAACTCGCAAAAAAGTGTAATCATCACATGAGCCATATACATAGAAAAATAATAACATGTAAGAAACAAAATGTACCCGGTTGTTTTTGCGGTGATATTCAGCTTCTATCCCAGCAGATGGGTCCATCTGTTATTTAACAAAGAAATTCATCTCTATATATATATTGCATCCACAGAAGAGAACTTGGAATAAACCTTGTGATATGGAAGTAATTAACAAGGGGAAAAGAAAACATTAAGCAGAATATGATTTGAAGAAGTACAAGAGGTGCTTACATCTTCAGCCAAAGGTTTCCAGTACTCAGTGATGGCAGGAATTCTAACGCGTTGAGGATCAGTCAAAGCATTCTGGACAGGTTGAGAAAGATCTCACAAATAAAACTATTATCTATAGATATAAAGCCCTTGTCATGAAAAATTCCGATAACATTTGAAGAAAGAAAAAAGTCATGAGAATTAAGAGCCAAGGAAATACCATCAGAAACTTCTTTGACTTTTGAACCACACAAATAAAAACTTACATTACACAAAATATTAAGCATTTATGGAAATTTCACACATATGGAAATTGACAGGATTTGGGGGTATCTTACTGAAATAATAAACATAGCTGGCATCACCCTATAAATGCATTTAAAAGAGCAGGAAAAAGTTTGAAAGAAAGAGTTACAAGTATGGTAAAAGTTGGTCAATTACATGCCTGTAAATCACACCACTGATGACATGCAAAGAAAATATTCAACTTTATCTCCCCAATGATGCATCATATGCAAGAGAGAAGTTGAGACTATCGGTAAAAAAATTTTCTACACAAGCACTCTTCTTTGAATCTACAACACAATCTTTGGCTGCTTTTATGATTAGTCAGATGCTTCCATATTCCTGTCATTCACTTTTTGTTAGAAAGGTACACAATTTTCAGAGGAAAGAAGAGTGCTGCACTATTCTGGGATTGTGCAAGGACAGCCATTCTCTTAGTAATTTACAAGAAGACGAATATTAGAATACTGTTATGGCTATAGAGGGGAGACTGACTCTCATGGAGACTGTCCAATTTTGGGTTTCGATTCAACAAGATTGGGCAATGGCAATCATCTAATTTCTTTGCGATTAATTCTGTTTTTGAGGCTATTTTTTTGGGGCAACTATTTGAACCTCGGGATTGTTTCTGTAGTTGTTTTTACTTTGGAATTTTACAGAATTTGAGTGAGCAGTTTATGAGCATAATCTGCAGTTATCAAAAAGAACATGCTTCATTCTCTTTGCAAAAAAGAAGCAAGCATCCAACTCCCCAATCAAAATATCTCAACCCAATGATAACCTGTAACCCACCCCATTACTTACTGGGTAATGACCATAGGTCGCTTGATGACACTGCATGCATGACTAATTAATAATCCTAGATGCTGATAGTGCAATGTAATTACTGTTTCACCATACAAACATGAAGCACCATGATTTTGAATTACCTAATTGAAAATTTTCAGAAAATAATTTTTTGATGGCAAGTTCTTGCCAGTCAAACAATCACAAAACTACTGAATAGATATATACCGGATTCTGATCAGCCCACTTCCACAACTGAGAAAGTTCTTTATTCCCAAGTCTCCACCTTGGCCTACTGAAGTAGTAAGATACAAGATATGTCAATAAAAGATAAAGATGAAAAATATAAACATAAACAATACTGGATCGATTTTAATAAGTAACTGTAAGCAAGAACTTTAACATGCACATATTTTGGTATATATGTACTACAGGCATACTACCAAGCAAGTCAATGGAACCTAGTCCATTCTACCCTTTTCCAAAAGAAAATCAGGGGTTCAAACATATATGGAGTAGCAAGGGCATGGCCTTCATGGGGCTAACACAGATACAGTTACGTCAGACTTTAAATACAATTGCTAGGCTTTTCTTTTAAAGAAGCAGTGATGCAATTAGGAATATTTCATTATTTATTAAGGTTGGATTGTCACTAGCTTCAGTAAGAAAAGTAACAAAATTTGGTTGTCACTTATTTAGTTGGTTTAGGATTCTTAAACTCTTCAGTCATAGATTTCTCTAAACTCTTTTGTAGTTTGGAATTGGTCATTATCAATAGGCCTTCCATTTTGTCTTGAGGAACACAGACTAATCCTGTTGAACTACCACTTGACCTATCATTTGAGTTCGAAGGTAGGGACACAAACAATTGTATTTAAGCTGCTTAGTATTCCCTTTTGTGCACACTTAATGGCCTTTTAATGTGGACTCGAACTATTATAATTCAATTTTTTGTGTTGGGCTAGACCGGAAGATCAAACCTGCTTTCAAACCATATTGAATTACCACTTAAACTCAAAGGTTGAAATTGAAGGTAAAAAATTCAAATAATAATATTTAAGTTGTTTAACAGATCATAAAATCTCATGATTGTACCTTTTCTGTCAAACCTTTAGGCATTATGTTTCCTATTATTTAGAACTGGGCCATTTTTAAAATATGCCAATGCCTTGGATGTGACAGTAGGATATCTTACATAGAAGCTCATAATTTCTTTCCATTTTCAATCCTATATAATCTTTCTAAAGCATATCGACTTGTAAACAAAGTTAAAGTAGAGTATAATAATAATTTACTGATTTTGTATACCGTTTCTTAGGTCCATCTCCACGGATTTTTTTTTCCATGGGTTGCTTCTCAATCGGTGGACAGCCATCACGTTTCCACCACACCTAAAAGTAGGAAGATTTCAAACAAATTTAGCTGGAGTATGTGCATCACAACAGCCAAGCATAATATAGGAGACCATAAACCAAATGAGCAAGAAAATCACATATAAATTATGCTTACCCAATTTTTTTCACGTTCTAATATATGCTCAACATTACGAAGAAAATCCATCCCTTTAGGTGGGGTTGTTTCAAGCAGTTTCTTTACTCGCTCCTCACAAGATTTCACTTCTTCTTTCTACAATTTCAAACAAAATAAAAACAGAATTTATAATTTTATACAAAATATGCATTTATCTGCTTGTCTACAAGCACATATGGAATCTCCACATGTCATCTTTCTACAATAAGTTAGCATTACAAGTGTCGTGAAATTTCTTTTTTAATCAAATAAAGCAATCTATTTGCCAGAACTTAGCATCAACTTCTCTGAGTATGCCCACTTGGTGCACCAGAATATGCGAGTGTGTGTGTGTGTGTGTGTGTGCTTCAACAATCCCAACAAACAGGTATTTCCAATTTAAATTTGACTTGCAAAATTAAAATACAATAAGATAAGCTCTTACCATACTTTCAGATGGTAAATCTTTGTCATTTTTTCCTGGGCTCTACAGAAAAGAAAAAAAAACAATGAATAAAAACAGAGTAAACCATTCAATCAACTACTTAGAGATGAAAATAATGAAGGCATGTATAAACTTTCGTATTAAGAGCCTCAGCAATCCATTACCTTTAGATAATCAAACAATATGAGGCACTGCACAAGAACATGGCGTCTAAAACTTGGATCTTTCAACTACAGCCAAGGGGAAAAAATGGATGAACCAAATGTTCTATTAAATTTATTTCCAATACTTGTCAAAGTCATTTACCTCTAAACCCATTAGTTTACTGCTTGTAAGATATTTTATGTTAAAAATTGCTGCCTCTTCCTCCAAATCATTTGCATTTCCCTCTTCATCACTCAAAGGCTGAGCATCAAAGGTGTTCAACACAACCTATAATCTCAAAATTCAAGAAAACAATTGTATTCAGGCATTAAACAGTTAAAGAAAACATACAAGTTTCTGTCTCGGAGAAAAAAAATATTAAGACATAATGCTGCAATAAGATTAAGTTAAAAAAAATAATTTGCAAATAAAGGGAATACCGCCAAACTTGATGCAAACTTCTGCCACTTTGCAGGAGCAAGAGCCAGAGCAGGGTTACAAAAGTATTCCTGAAAACTCAGAGACAATTCACAAGACAGTTTAGCTGCAGTATTATATCCTCTCATATTTTGTATTCTATCCAAGCATTACATCTGAAACAAGACCAATTTAGGTTTACACCCCCAGGTCACAGTCTGATCATTCAGAATAATGGACATCATTCAAGCACAGTCAACAAGCTAACATAAAGATCCATGAATCATACATCTGACTTAGAGAAATAATAATTACAGCGTGAATTGTTAAGATAATTTTCCATTAGCAATGTCCACAACCTATGTAAAGGAGTTATGCATTATGGCAGACAAGTCCATCTGATAATCACATCCTTTCTCCACAAGCACCATTTACTTAAATTAATGGATCATACCGTGAACTTTCTCTCGGAAACAAGATATATTTACTTCACCAGTGGAATATCAGGTTTTTTTATACATTACTCTACATAAGCAGCTTGCATAGTTTAATCTAAATAGCAATCCCTATGTCATAAAGGTAATACTCTTTTCTTCCACTAATCATGGTTCCAAGTGTACAATTTACCTGTAAACTCCAAAAGGTTTTATAGAAGTTGAAATCAACAGGAATACCTAAAAAAGAAAGGCCATATGCACTTAGAATATAACAGCTAGATGATGTCAAATAAGTGAATACAAACTATAAATACAAGAATACAGAATTAAGTACAGAATTCTGTGAAGTTGTGCGTACCATCAGGTGGGTCTTTCTCATATTTTGTTTCATTTGACGTATTAAAAACTCCCTTTATATTCACAGCTGTAATTATTAATCAAAAGTCAGAAGTAATACAAATACCCAGTAAATAAAATCAAAATAACAGCTAAGATTAGGGTTGAACACAAACAACACCTGAACGTTCTGACAGTGGAAAAAAGTGAGCCAGAAACATGAGGATTCGTCCACAAAACACTACATCAGTTGCCTAGTTGAATTCAAATGCATTAGACAAAAAGGTAAATTCATAATAATGTAACCAAACAAGTTTTAAGTTAATTATTCATGCTAACAAGCTCTACAGTTCTGAATTGCAGTATACAGAAACAAAAGAAATCAAGAATACCATCTATTTATATTAATTAAAAAATTCAGACAAACATACATATGACTCTTGTACAGAATAGTAAGGTAGATTATTACTGCATATTTATCATAAAGTCAACCACCAGTCACTAAAATATAATTATTTAACTGATAGCTATAATTAGTTTACAGCAAGTTTAATCCTATTCCAACAAGGTTTATAGGTTGCATCACACTAAGTTCTTATAACCATATTATAACTCATTCTCTCACATAGACTAGCAAGTACCAAGACTGAAAACTACCCTTCAGTTTGGAGTCAAACCTCCTGAATCTTTTCCATAAAGGAGACATGTTTCCACAATTTTGGAAGAAATCAAAGGAACAAAGGAGAAATACCTTTGTTCTTTCACAATATAAGATAGCAAATATTAGGGAACGGGACATGTTCTCTTAAATTCCATACTACCAAAGGTGCACTGAGACTTAGGTGCCAGCCACAAGATCCAAACATAGCATATCAACAATCAAAGACCTTTCATCACATTGTGGTATTGCACTTTAATGTCAATTTATCAAGGGAATGCACAAGCAAAAATTGCAGCTGAAGAAAAAAAAGATAAATAAAATGTTCTAACAGATTTCAATTTTATTACTTCCTATCCAAAAATTATAAATGAAGATGATAGTTTAGGTTTATTACACTACCTTTGACAGACGACGAAGAAGTTGATTACATGTTCTCAACATCACAAGTTTTCCACGAGCAAACAGCTCTTGCTGTATGAAATGCAACCATCAAGTTCAAGTGCAAAGTAGCAGCCAGGGTCAAGTAAGCAGAACTTGCACTGTAAATTTTAATGCAGGCAAAGTAGCAATCATAAAGGAATATAAAAACCAGGAACAATAAAATGTACCTTCCCTAAAATGTCCTGTTTACTTTCTATATAACCGAAAATATCTTTGCAATTTTTCATTGTAGACATTTCAGTCAAATCTTCCAACAGCTGAAATATCATACCACCCTCAACATGTTCATTTTCACAAAGATGAAGCACAATGTCTGAAAACACAACCACCAAATCAGAAAAGCATAAGAGAGAGTAATGTTAATTAAATTAGAGTTGGTGTAGCCCCAAGAATGAAGGTTCTTTAGATTTCAAAGGTTTGAGTGGCTTAACTAAAAGAAGCCTATTTAATTGGTGTAGTATTTAATTTATCTTTGACATATTCTTTGTATTACATCTCAAAGAAAATTCACATGTTGTCTAATATTATTTATTTGTCTAGAAATAAATCCTAGTATTTTCGGATGCATTAGAAATAAAAGTTTCAAGAAGTAAAGTGAAAAACATTTACAGACCTAGTAGACGTGGTATTTGTGCCAGGCTAGTTTCACTATCATCAATAGATTGGCCATACTGCATTATTGGCTCTCCAGACTGCATGGCAGATGACTACACCAAAATGCAAATGTCAGCAAACAAGCTAATAGTGTACCTGGGAACGATTCTGGCAAAACCAAAAGTACTTAAAATAGTCAAAAGCGCTATTACATCTGTTTTGTAGATTTCAGCTAAAATTGTAGAAAACACTTTAACTAATCATAAAATCCCTGAAGTGAATTTGGAGTCAAAAAAGCACTTAAGTGCCTTTTGTAGAACCACTAATAAGTTGTTTTTAGCATAATGCAACTTGGTCACCTCCCTGTATATTTTTATGATTACTAATAGAAGCTTCCTTGTTGCTTAAAAAAATGAAATGCAACTAACATGCAAGCTAGATATATGATAAATATCAGTTGTTCATGTCAAAAAGTAGTAAATATACCACCAGTTCCTGAAGCAAAGTCCGAAGCATATTTTCTAACAACTGATTCTCATCTTGTGCCAACTTCATTTGTTTCTGTCACATTCAACACAACAAATTTATATCAACATATTTTGATGAGAAACAACTGAAACAAAACCTGCTTTCCCTAATTGATACAATCGTACAAGAAATACCTGAGGTTTTATGACCTCTTGAACTGTCTGAAGAGCAAAATTTTCAGGTGGCCCAACCTGCAGGATGGCCCCTCTTAATACTTCCTGAAAAATATAATGAAGAAATCTTTTATCAAGCTGAAATAAAATAAAAAATTCAACTTGTAGATGAAGAGAGGGCTTACCATGATCCAAAATGAGACACCCGAGCTCCTTCAGTAGAAGGCTTTTAAAGTAGAAATTCTGCTAATTCAAATACCATGCAAACAAATCATAGAATTAATTTCTTACAAACCAACCTTAAGGTGACAACGAAAATTTTTATACAAGAACCACAGTTAGAATTATCAAACAATTAATTTTTCACAGACTAACCTTTGCAAATTTATTCAGTGTTTCCCGATTTACGAAGTTATCAAACAGCCAATTTTCACAACCCTATTTGTTCACAAACAATTTGGGTATTTGTTAATTTAAATACAGAAAATAATCAAACCACTAACACTTCGTATATTGTAAACAAATTCTCATCCGCCCCTTCCATGACTATTAATTCGATTCCTCCTGGGGGCTACAGATGAATTTTCCACATATTATTTCATCGTTTCCAATGAATTATAAGAAAAAAATATAAGATGATTAAAACTAGCCTTCGCTAACTGCTTCCGGCGATCAGACGTCGATAAAGGCACGAAGAGCGACGGGGAAATGGTGACAGAGAACCGGCAGCTGCTGGACCATGAAAAATAAATATACAGTTGCTTTGCTCGTTCAGTGGGACGACGGCGACGAAAGAACGGCCGGTGCGGCGGACCTGACGCGAGGGAGAAGGGCGGCTCAGTGCGGGGAGAGGGAATGAAAAGTGCGAATTAGGGTTTTTTAACCTCCTTTTCCATTTTGCAATCTATGTGGACAAGAGTATGAAATTAACATGCAACCATCTAATAGATGGTTGCCACTTCACTCCTATAAAAATATTTTGATTATTAGCTAAAGCAACGAAAGTCGCACGTTACAACCGTGTATACCAGCGATTTATTGGATATGCAATGGATTCGGCAAAAAGGCTATTATAATAATTATAATTTGTATATCCAAAAAGAGAGCTTAGCAAAAGATTGGCGCAGATAATAAAAGCTCTCCCCAACTTGCAGAAAACGACAGATGCAAGCTCGTAGAGACACTACCCGTCGGGTCCCAGGAAAACCACACGAGGTGCCCTTCCCAGTTACCAAGGGCTCACTCTCCGTTACCCCGCCGTAACGGCAGAAGCGAATCTCCTAACGGCGAGAAATTTTGGCGGTAAAATAAGCTCAACCAGATGACGTGTCAAAACATCATTCGTTCTTCATGTATGTAGTTCCACGTGCATGTCTTGTTTATGTGCACATCATGTTGTTTTTCCCGCGCTGAGCTGCACAGGTAGGGTTTCCCGAAAAGAGGCCCAAAATTAATAGCTTGGAGAGAGAAAGAAACAAAAGGGAGGGAAAAATTTTAGGGTTCGTACCAAACGAAACACAACCGATCCGTCGACACACCGCCGTTTTTGTGGATTGGAGTTAGGGTTATTGTTGCGGGATCTACAGATCGTTTGTATTTCAAAAGAGTTTCGGAGATCTGCATCCCAAATTCGTAAGTTCTTTGCATTTTCAATATGAACAAAGTGATCAAAATCGATTTTTTTAATTTTTCGTTGGCATTTTAGGTAATTTTTAGTTGTGGAAGCCTTTTTTTTTGTTGTTTTGGGCGTTACAAAAAGAATAAGTAGTTACGAATCCACTAAAGCAAGTAATAGTAGTACGGTTTTCGTCTGTTTGCATGTACTCATCACTAGGAGCATAATTTAGAGTTTCTGATTGAGCTTGTTTGCCATTACTACCTTTTTTTCGGATACTTTTGAAAAATTATGTTTCTAAGAACTGAATCATGCTTCTTCTTGTTTGACATTTCTTTAACTTTGAAATGATCCTGGGTTTAATTAAATGAACAATTCAAGAGTGGATCAATATGAAGAATATAGAAGACATAAAGCCTTCAGTCACCG